>WBNM01017721.1:0-43743 GCA_013399055.1 Ramphastos sulfuratus | reverse complement strand
TGGACACAATTCTCAAGGTGTGGAGAAGGAAAGAATCAGTGCCAGATGATCTTTTGAGGAGCCTTCCAACATGGGGTATTTTATGGTCTATCAACAAGTTTATATAATCTAACTAATAAGTGAAATAAATATGAAAAAGTGAGGAACAAAGCCACTACAAGGTTCTTCATACAACTTAGAATTCAACTCATTAGTCAACCTGTTGCTTATTGAGGGGTCTACACACAAAAATAGGAGTACTCTTCATAATCATAGATGTAAAAGATGTAGAAACACTCTCATCCTTAGTGTAACCAATTTATTACACCTCATTGCGTGTGCAAGGCAAGGAGCTCAGAAGAATAGCAAGATGAAAACTTATGTTCTTAATATCTAACTTACTTCCTATATTGGAGACAGTGTGGCAGGTGTAGACAAAGATGCAAAGTAGTACTTCAGGCAAAAGTTTACTAAGCTCATTACTAGAAATTTACTGGTTTACTAAAATCATATTCAGGGCTTTTTCTCCTTTTCTTTGGCTCAATGAAGATTTTTGTCACATTGTCATCTGAGGGGGTAAGTGGAACCGATCTTTACTTGAGTCCCTGAGACACCAATAACATCATGGCTGGCAAGCACAAAGATCAGCTACCAGTATTCAAACCTTATTTTTTTCTCCTCTGTGACTATTGGCTCTTTTCTCCAACATATTGGAAAATAGATACAGGACCCGAGGATTACCTCGGTTCCTAGAGAGTGGAAAGCATGGGAATGTCTGATACAGACTCAAATCCACATCTATATAATGTAAATTACCTTTACTATGCATTGCAGAAATTATATTGAATATATTAAACATTTCCAAGTATATATACTCTGGCCTAATTATTCCTGAATCAGTGTTGCTTCTTTTTTTTTTGGTAAGTGTCTTAGAGTGTGCCCTGCTTGGATGTATATCATTGCAATTTACCTGCCTTCAGGCCTGCCAGTCTATAGAATGTGTTTCTTCTATCCCTGCAATTTTCCTCCCAATTGAGGATACATTAGTGCAATAGTAGTAACATTTCAGTGTAAATATAGATTTAGAATATTTTGGGAAATGTTTCTGGACACTTAAAAACTTTCAAAAGTCTAAGTAAAATGCTACTCCAAACAAAAAATATTTTTTTGCCCGCAGAGAGTGGCGATGNGGAGGGGGACAAAGTAATCAGGATATCATATATGCTGGTTTACGTGTGTAGCACTTCTTTGTAAGGAGTAGGCAGCAATATATATTTTGTGTGGTCTGAAATTCTTGCACTGGAAGTCAGCTATAAGGAGTGTGGAGAGATGGAAATGTGTATTGTGGTTATGGTTTCCCAAATATCATAGAATCATAGAATCTTAGAATCATAGAATGGTAAGGTTGGAAGGGACCTCAAAGATCATCAAGTTCCAACCCTCTGCCATAGGCAGGGACACCTCCCACTGGTACATCACAAGAAGTTCATGCATCTGTATACAAGAAGTGAAGGATGATCAACAGTACCTGTAGCATAATCCTTTACAGCAGAAAGCCAAAAGAAATCAGCATTAGATTCCTCAGCTGCCAGAAGTGAATGTTAACCAATGTGCTTCAAAGCATTACTTTGTATTGATATATTGTGTTGATACACTGGTTTAGTGAAGACGAATGGATGACATCTTAGAGACCACACTGGTTAAACTTCAATAGTTAACCATTGGTTAATGCTGTTTAAATACAGTGAATTATATTTATCAATCATTAGCTTGTTTTTAGAATGATATTTCATTTCAGAAATGTTTTGGATTTCCCCCATGCTACCAAAAAAACCCCAAAATTCTTAACAACACTGTTGTCTTACTTTACATACTGACAAATATCCAACTAACCAACCAAAAAAAAAAAAACAACCCCCCCCCTCAAAAAAACCCAGAAAACCAGAGCAGAAGAACTTCTGTGTCACTGAGCTTGTAATATGATCTTGAAATAATATGATCAGAATCATTTGAATAATAAGATTGCAGGGTTCATGGTGTGAGAAAAACTCTTGCTGTGAGTATTCTGCCTTAACATTTTCCATGAAAGATTTTGTTACAAGAATCATTTCTACTGAACAAAAAGAAATAGCAGGGGACATAGGGGTAAGAAGATTTTTCCATTAATCTGTGTTACTGATATTTTGATAGGCTGCAAATATGACAATGCTTCTGAGTAGTTCATTAAAATTTTTATTCTTTATTTATGAGATTTTTTTTTTATTTCTGGATTATTTTATTGTGAATAAGCTACTTGCACAAAGGAAGAGGAACCTGTAACAAGATTGAGGCCAGAAAATCCATTGTGTTTTAAAGACCTTGGTATCACTCAGCTTTCAGAAGAGTGTTGAAAGTGGTGCCTAGATTTCCCACCCAAGGAATATAGTCTTTTTCAATTGTTAACTAACATCTCAATTGTTTGGTGGAATTGATACAGACTTTACGTACCAAGGAGTTACAAAAACCTTCTGGTAGACATTAAATCAATTGTAGTGTCTGGACCTGGGTTTCAAAACAGACCTTTTTTGTCTTTATTTCTTTTACTCTCTAAGTGTCTACATAAAATGCTATGCACATTCTGTATTTTTCTTACAAATAGGCTTAAAATGTTAATGTCCTCCAAAAGCTATTAAAAGACTTTTTTATTAAGCAACACTTAAATAATACATTTATTCTTATTTTGAGGAGGCTTCAAGGGAAAAAATTGTCTCAATTGTCTAGATGTACTTTGCTACAATCCAGGATAAAAAGTTCTAATATTTTTGGACAGCAGACATAGTAAAGAAAGGTGGTTGAATGAGGGCAGATTTGAAGGTCAAATTTAAAAATAACTCAGTCTTCATTTAGAAACAAATATATAGAAACTTTCTTCCCTTCAGGTTCTCTTGCCCAGTAAAAAAAAAAAAAAAAAAAAAAAAAAGTAAACTTGTTTTGTTTTGTTTTACAAACAATCTATATAAAGATTAAGATTTTTTTTAAAAACTCTAGAAGGGACAATTATTTAAAAGCAAGTCTCTTTTATGACAAATCCTGTTGGTGCAGGTTGGGTTGAAAAGAGAGAGGTGTTAACGATTGTTTCCTTAAGGGCTTAAGACATCTACCCTACAAAAGTCTAAACACCACTCATTTAAAAATCTTGCTAAACTTAGACTGTGGTTTACATTTGGGATGTTTATTTTCTGCAGACACAGACTAGTTAGAAAACCTCTCTCACTTTTCTGGATTTTTTTTGCCACCTCACAGAAATTCTCTCACCAGGAATTTCAATTGTTCTCCTATTTATTTAATATTCCTAATTATTATTTTAGTTGGCAAACACGAGTGAAACTCACATTCCCCAGAATACTTCTTTGTTCAAGGATGACCTTTAGCAGCCAGCAGTTTCTCAGGGAAGGCCCATGAGGCATTCTGCATCCTGTAAAACCAGTCTTGCTCTAGATATGCAAAGAAAAGCGTTGCTGGTATCTGGTTGTTCTCATTCTGTGTGCAGAAATGCATAGAAATGCAGCACATATTCTGTGTTTATATCACAGCTGACAGTTTAAGGGACAGCACTGATCATCTGACTTGAGGCAGCGGAAAAAAGCGACATTAAACATAAATCACTACATAATAGATTTGCTGGATCATGGAATCACAGAACATTTTGGGTTGGAACAGACCTTTAAAGGTCATTTAGTCCAACACCCCTGCAGTAAGCAGGAACATCTTTAACTAGATAAGGTTGCTCAGAATCCTATCCAACATTACGTTGAGTGTTTCCAGGGATGGGGCTTTACCACCCCTCTGGTCAACTCTGCTTCAGTGTTTCACCATCCTCACTGTAAAAAATGTATCACAGCATCACAGTATCACAGCATCACCAAGGTTGGAAGAGACCTCAAAGATCATCAAGTCCAATCCATTACCACTAGACCATGGCACCAAGTNAGGTAGTTGTAGACAGCAAGAAGGTCTCCCCTGAGCCTCCTCTTCACCAGGCTAAACAATCCCAGCTCCCTCAGCCTCTCCTCATAGGGCTTGTGCTCGAGGCCTCTCACCACCCTCGTTGCCCTTCTATGTCCTCCTTATATCTACCTTAAATCTACTCTCTTTTAGTTTAAAACCATTATGCCTTATCCTGTCACAACAGGTCCTGCTAAAAGGATTGTTTCCATCTTTTTAATAGCCTTCATTCACTGAAACACTGTAATAGTGTCTCCCCAGAGCATTCTCTTCTCTAGGACAAGCAGCCCTAAATTTCTCACCCTCTGACTATTTCTGTGGCTCTCCTCAGGACCTGCTCCAAAAGGTCCACGTCTGTCTTGTGCTGAGGAGCCCAAAGCTGGACACAGTACCACAGGTAAGGTCTCACCAGACTGGAATACCTAATGAAAAATGTTTAGTAGTGTAAAACCAAACCCCATTTCTTTGTAGAATAACTGCATCTTTTTTTTCTTTTTTTTTTTTTTTTCCTGACTGTGATGCCACACAGATGAACAAGGTGCTTATTGAAAAGAACATGAAAAACACTGTATATGTATAGCTACATTATGTGGAACATTCCTGTCGAGGAAAAGCACCATGAAGAGAGCTGGTACTAGAGAGTGCTTTTCAGTGATTTGGCAGAAAGACCTCTCTTTGGCGTGGGTTGGTCAACTGCTTGCTGCAGGAAATAAATAAGTAACTCATAACCTTTCTTTAAGTCCATCACTAGTTAAAAAGTTGTTGTTGCTGTTACATAGTTATCCATGGTGGTATATGCAGAGAACTTAAAATCAGGAATATTAGATAAACAGAAAAAAATAACCAAAAACAAAAAAGCAAACAAACCAAAACAAAAAAAAAAAAAAAGAGTTTCAGCAGATGAGATTGTTAAATTGTAGATTATAGTATAAGCAGGTGAGATTTTTGGAAAGATAGCAAAAAAGTGTAAACAGACATTTTGTAATTGTTTTTTTTTTTTCATAATTTTATTTCTAATCTTTAATGAACTAGCAACAAAATAGGAATCTACATGGAGAAAACAATGGCTGAGTCTTTGACATGTTCTTTGTATAACAGAATATAAAGGGTATGTCCTTCCTCCCATGAAACTACCTTCTTGACCACAACAGTGTCTACATTATTAACCTTGAAAAGATGTATATAAATGAGTATAATATTTGTATCTGACTCTCTAGTTCAAATTACCTATGTAATCAAGCAAGTTTCATAGTTTACCATGATTTCCTGGTATGGAGGATATTGAATCACCCTGTCACTTGCTTGCTCATGTTTCTGTAAAGTAAAAAAAAAAAAAAAAAGGTCAAAAAGGTTTGATGAGACAAGCCTACTTCTGATACCTGCAAAAAATCCATCTCTCTAAAGAAAATTGAAATAACTCTTGGAATAATTGTTGCCATAGTTTACTCTCAACTACATCTAGCAAGACATTTATTAGACATACATTAAATTCCTCAGCTGATTCATTTGCAGAGAATACTTTAGACAGAAAATATTGTGATTTCATTCTGAGCATTCAGAAGTGTTTTTTCTGCATGCCTGCACATTGAAAAAAAATACTGTGGGTATAATCAGGACCTGCATACAGTGGATTTTGATCTCATTAAAGCTCCAGTAAGTCAAAATACTTACAAACCACTACCTAAGTTATAATATAACAATCTTGAAAATTTCATTGCTTCTTTTCATACAGGAATGAAGATTTGTGTTATCAATCACAATATAATATTTTGAGCTTCTGCCACAACAAAGTTAAAGATCATATGCACCAAATCCCTGCATTTTTCCATAAGTACTCATTAACATATTTAAAGGTGATGATTGTGTCATTTATACTAAAATGCATAGTAGACATATCTTAAACTTGATATATGTAGAAAAATTAATTAAAATACAAAGCAAAGTAACACAATCATCCAATGCATGTGATAAGGAATTTGGTCATCCCTGGAAACCTTTGAAAATACTGGACTGGACAAAAATGCTGGAAGAAAGACTTTGATCTTCATGAGAATGAGGATGGGAAAGAATTATTTTTCTTCTTTTATCAACAGGAAGACCTTCTATGTTTACAACCTAGGAAATTAAAGATTTGAGGAGTTATCTTTTTTCAGGTCCTTTATTTCAATAAAATGTTAGATTGGATGTCTTTGCTATCTTCTTCCACACTTGAGCACTAATCTCAGTACTTTTGAGCTGACTGAAGATTATTTTTGGGTATGGAATTTTTCTTGAAATTAATTATTTCAAACATAGTCATATGATGAGCAGTTCTTATGGTCCTGTGTATGGAAGGGCTACAGGTTGTGTCTGTAAGCAAGATTACTGATTAGCATTACTGATTACTGATTACCTGTGTGTGGAAAGGCTACACACTGTGTCTGTAAACAAGATTACTGATTAACATGACATTATTGGCATTACTCCACGTTATACCTACAATATTGGGACTTTGTATTGTCAATATATTAAACACTGCAATCCATGTAGTCTACATTTTTCAGGAACTAGATGGTCAGATATAATGTTTAACACTGAAATACTACAGTATTGTAACATCATTGCCATTACAAATGCAGCACAGATCAGGTCACAAAATTTTGCAGATGATATGCCTTAAAAAAAGAACCCTGGTTATTAGTAGGATGGGAGAGGTCAAAGCAATTCAGGAGATCTTTTAAAGGATGAACACTGCTGCCCTCANAAAAAAAAAAAAAGAGCCACAGAGACTAGATTTTTTTTTTGTTTGTTTTGAGAAATTGTAAGTTGAAATATACCCAATATAGAATGGAGAGAGATTAAGAATTTTTTTTTAAATAGTTTTTATGCTCCTATCACCTGATTTCACTTTCCATACATATATCTGGTATTGTATAACTTATATCTGTCTCTGTTCTCATCTTAAAGTTCACTTGCTCTGCTCCAATGAGGTGTAAATATACAAGTAGTAGAAAAAGTCATCATAGCTTGGAATTGTCATGAGCCAGCACCTTGTGGAAAGAGTATTTAGCGTCAGGGACTGTAAAACTGAAAGATTTTCTGGATAACTGAGTTCTATTAGTTTTCTTATTTCTAACACTATTACATAATTTCTGTTATAAATGGCTAGGACTCAATTTTAAAAGTAAAGATTGATATTTTTTTCCTGCCGAAATGCTGGAATGCATCCCTTTTGCTTCAGTATGTAAAAGCCTTTTTTCTCTGTTTTCTCATTTATATACTTCCTTTCCTGATGTTTATTTAATTTACATTTAAATATAATATTAATGCTTAAATACAAACATAATTTTCAGTTTAATTCTTAAGGCATATGCTGAAATAATGCATATTTTCTTAACATTGATCTCTTCCCAGCATTCATTTCTGTACATTGGGAAGGCAAGTATCTTCTATGTTACAAAAAAAACTCCTAATTGCCTATATCACTTAAAAAGAACATATGCCTGTTTGCATGGATGATCATGATGACCAGAAAACCAGAAAAATCTCCAGATGGTATCTTTAAAAGAACAAAGGCATTGGCACTTCCTTATCTGTACTAGAGGTTGTTGTAAAACATACTGTTTGTGTCCACTGCCTAATTATCACACTTTGGCAACAGATAGACATCTTTCCAAAGAAATTGTATCTGCAGGCACTTCTTCTTATTGTCCTCCATCTAATGAATTTCTTGGTTTATAGTCTGGAATCAATACCAAGACATAAATGACAGTAAAAATGTTCAAGTCATTTCATTCCTGTTTATGTATATTAACAAATCTCTTCCCAGGATGCCAGCAGTTACCTTGCTAGTTCCCTTGATATTTGACAGGAAACTGACAGAGAACTACTGAACTCTCTTCTAGCTTTCTGAAGAAAGATTTTTTTATTTTTTAAATTGACTATCAATGGTCATTTTACATGTCCTCATTCTCCTATGAGGACAGACTGAGAGAGTTGGGGTTCTTCAGCCTGGAGAAGAGAAGGCTTCCAGGAGACCTTAGAGTAGCCTTCCAGTATCTGAAGGGGGCCTACAGGAAGGCTGGGCAGGGACTATTTGTAAGGTCTTGCAATGACAGGACAAGGGGCAATGGGTTTAAACTGGAAGAGGGAAGATTTAGACTGGATGTCAGGAGGAAATTCTTTCCAGTGAGGGTGGTGAGGCACTGGAACAGGTTGTCCAGGGAGGTGGTGGCTGCTCCCTTCCTGGAGGTGTTGAAGGCCAGGTTGGATGAGGCCATGAGTAACCTGTGCTAGTGGGAGGTGTCCCTGCCTATGGCAGGGGGTTGGACCTAGATGATCCTTGAAGTCTCCTTCCAACCTTACCATTCTATGATTCTATGATTCTATGTAACAAGATTATGGAAGAATTTCAAAGAAAAGAGGAAAGAAAAAAATAAAACTAGTTGATGGATTTATCTAAACATGCATTTTGCATACTTCTGCATACTGAAAATAAAGAAAAAAGGAAAGCTTATCGTGTATATTCAACAAGGCATTGCATGTACCTGTATTCCTATGTTTGATAATGAGAATTCCAGGGTCCTAATTTTAAATATTGTAATATAACTTCACATCAAATAGACTTGAATCAACAATTTTTATTATGACCTCTCCAAGTTTTAGAGAAAGTGGTGAATTATTTAACTATAATCCCTTTTGAGGGATAAAAATAACTAGAGAATAAAGTCAAAAGGCCTTTGTATACATAAAAGTAAAAAATAAATAAAGCAATATGAATGATTAGAGTTCAGCTGGGTCACAATTTTCTTAAATCATGAAATCATAGACCCAAAGAATTGTGTTGATTGGAAAAGACCTAAGATATCATCAAGTCCAGCTGTTGACCTTACACAACCATGACTATTAAACCATGTCAGGAAGTGTCATGTCTACATGTTTTTAAACATCTGCAGGGATGGTGACTGTACCAACTCCCTGGGCAGCTTATTCCAATGCCTGACCATTCTTTCAGTAACATTTTTTTTTTCCAGTATCAAATCTAAACCTCCCCTGAGACAGCTTGAGGCCATTTCCTCTTGTACTATCACTCGATACTGAGGAGGAGAGACCCACACCCATCTCATTACAATCTTCTTTCAGGTACTTGGAGAGAGCAATTATGTATCTCCTCAATCTTCTCCAAAATAAACAACTGCAGTTCCCTCAGCAGCTTCTCACAGGACTTGTTTTCCAGACCCTTTACCAGCTTTCTTGCCCAGTGACTCAATGTGCTTCTTGTAGTGACAGGCACTGACTACAGTATCTATGGTGCAGCCTTACTAGTGCCAAGTATAGAGGCACAACGGCTTCCACAGTCATACTGGCCACAGTATTCCTGATACAGGCCAGGATGTTGATTGACTTCTTGGCCACTCAGGCACAATCCTTTGCAGGGGGTTGTTAACTAGCACCCCCAGGTCCTTCTCTGGAAGGCTTCCCCAAGCCTGTAACTTTGCATGGCATTGTTGTGACTGAAGTGGAGGACCTGGCACCTGGCTTTGTTAAACCTCATACAACTGACTTCAGCCCACTGATCCAGCCTGTCCAGATCCCTACATAGAGCCTTCCTACATTTGAGCAGATCAATACCCCCAAGCAATTTACTGTCTTCTGTAGTCTTACTGATAAAGATATTAAACAAGACTGGCTCTAAAACTGAGCCATGGGGAACAGCAATCTGTCCTGAATGCTCAGCATTCTAAAGGAAATGATTGATATCAGAGTCAGTACGTTTCTGTTCTTTTGCTTCATGCCAAGGATCATAAGCTCCTCTGTAAATCTGATTTAGCGCAAGTTTTGGCTTCATTTGAGACAGCAGTCAGACCAAAAGGTATCAGAACAACAACTTACTTAAGAAACTCAGTAACACTTGCTTCTGGTAGTGTCAAAAGTTTTTTTTAAAGACAAATACAATAACAGTACAAACCTCTTGAAAGAGTAATTACACAATTGATAATGAAAATCAGGTTGACATGGATGAAACTGGAAGTAGACACAGATGAGTCTCTGAATACATTTCAGTAAAAAAGAAATCCAGATGTCTTGACCATGAGCCTGGAAATAAGATATCGGGGGGAAAAGAAAAAGGCAATCAAAAAATTGTTAATAGAATTGAATTAAATTGAAAATTTTAAAACCACAGGTCTATCCCAGGCTCTGAACTCCTGATGAATGGACTTTTGTCCATGTATATAGATGAAATTCTCCTTGTGCTATGCAGTTGATCTTGAAAATGCATTTCTATAGGTGCTAATGACAACTAAACAGGTAGGTTCTCTGGAGATAATTCTGATTCATTTACTAGTGTGCAAAGTTGCCTTATTAAAGCACCTTCTAGAGGGAAAAAAGGGGGAAAAAAAAAGATTAATTAAAACTTCTAACTTCCTGTCATGTCATTGTACAATATTTGGCAAGATTCACACAGAGTTTTACAAGATGATAAATTAACCTTTTCAGAAAGACATACACTTCCTCCAGCCTTTGAATGCAAGTGTTTCAATTCTGCATTTTCATGGAGAGTTGGGGAAATCTACTGTTACCTCATTAATATTGCCAAATGTGGTATACATGCTCCCAGTCAGGCATCCTCATGTCATGTTAGGACTGCATCAACTCCTGCAACAGAGAATTTAATTTATTTCTTGGTTTTCAGTTTGTCTTCCTCCCTATATTTTAGATGAAACACGAAACCTTCCTTTTCCCATCCATGACTGCTTTTTCTTTATAATATTCTCCCTGTTTTGCAACTGGAGTAAAAATAAACTACTGTTATCAAGAGGGAATGTAGACATTGTGGGTTACAACTGCTCTCCTTTTCAATAAGTAATGTTTAGGAAATGCAGATTGATAACATTAGAGGCAGTTTCTGTTTCATATGTCAGAAGAAATAACGACCAAAAACATAAAGTCATGCTACCACGTCCTTAAAGTCGCTACATGCAGTGTAGGAAGACAGACATTACAGAGAAGCTATTTCTCATGTTCCACTTAAATAGTTTAGAGATTGCTTAGGCCTCTGTGGACAGCATTGATTGCAGATACATTAAATCTACCTTAGACTGTTCTGCAGTCCGTGAAGCCAGAGCATTGAAACTGATTCTTAGGCCTGTATGAATTACACTTGTGCGGCGAAAGGATTAGGATACAAAAGTGATTGCAAGACATTTCTAGCCCACAATTGACTTCTGCAATCATATACACCCAAGTTCAGACTCATCCCATTGGATGTTATGTGCCATAGGCAGGTACAGAAGAGCATACATTTCATTTACTAACTACAGCAATTATTCACATAAAATGAACTGAAGGATACTATTCTTTAGTAACTGCTGTTACATAACAGACAAATAACAGGGAATGGCTGTGTGTGGCCAGAGGCAGGCTGTCTATTTGACCAGACAGTTGTATTTTCAATGCTACTAGAAATCTAATTATACATTTATATTTGTTAATGCATTGAACCCATAAGTAGTAATGATTTCTTTCAAAACACTCTTTAGCATGCTCTAGTTCATTTTTTCCTCAAAGGCAATTACTGATTTCTACAAGTGGTCAGAAAGTTATAACCTCATTTACACAACATATTTGGAACAACTGTGTGTTAAGGAGAATGAATAAAGGAAATGCAACTACAAAACATCACATTTGTAGCTAATAGATACTATATACTACAACTAGTAGGAGAAACAGTGCTATAAAGTGATTATAATTTCTAATAATCTAATTTGGATGTGAATTATGTTTAGACAAAATCCATTCAGCCACATACTGTTTCTGAAGACATTAAAAAGTCCTCATTTTCAGCAGGATGTTTAACCTGAAATTCACAGATATTCTGACACCATTGCAGTTAGAACACAAAACGCACAGTCTTTATTTCTAAAAATATCACTGTGGTAGCATATGAAGAGTAAACTACAAAGAGTTTCCTTTCTGATGAGCTGTTTTCTTTCCCTCTTGCAGACAAACAGTCAAAAATAGAATGATAGGGAATTAGGACAATATTTGTCAGGAATTTTCTTAAGGAACATTGACTATTTAATGAGCTCTGGTTTGGACTTCCACCAAAATATCACCTGAGAATGAGAGTGTATAGTTAAAACTGTTCAAAGGGTTTATTTTGATCTTTCCTTCTTTTTGAAAATCAAAGAAGTCTATTTAATACAGCCTGGTGTTTTGAATTCTAGACTGCATGCTTTTTCTTCAGAATACATTCTTTGTGGAAAAAAAAAATTCTTATAATTATGAAAAATATTTTTTATAATTATGAAAAATAATTTCTTATAATTATGAAAATAGCAAGGGTTTACATAATAAAAATAATTAATTGAAATTTATATGATCCATAAAACCAAATAATTTTCTGCTGATGGCCAAAACTTAATTGGAACACTGCCCAATTAATATATGAAGCAAAATATTTATAACTGAGTAAACAAAAATTACAAGTGAAACTATAAATTTATTCAGGAGGGAAGGCAATTGGATAATATTTTTCTTTACAGAATTATTTTCAATGTTAAAAAGATTTTTTTGTGGGACTACACTCCAACTCTAAGGTTCCTACTTAACAGTACTGACACAACTTACATTAAATTTCATATTTACTTTATAGTTCTTACATTAATATGCTTTAAACTCAATATTTAATATAAAAATTGGGTTTGGGATTTATTTTCCTTTTTTTTTTTTTTAAGAAAGGGTAGTTGCTTTTCTACAAACAAGTAAATTACTTTTTCAGTTAATAATAAATTAAATATGAATAATTTTATATAACCCAAATGTATCACTTTGAAAACACTGTAGCATAATTTTTAAAGAGATTACATTTCACTCATCAGCATTTCAGGGTTTTTGAAATGTTAATAATATATGCTTCAGAACTATGCAATAATAAATTTGATCTGCAATTAAAAAATAATAATAAACCCGATGCATGTATAGAGTAAGAATTGTACTACAGGTTTGGAATCTTTTATTCATTACATTGCTCTTTAGCAGATTTAATTTATCATTTATATAATGTTTAATTACAAATTACATAGTTGTGGAGGTTTTTTACCCCTACCTTTATGTTATATATTGTGCTTTATCTTGATGTTTTTCTGCTATTTAAGTGTAGAAATCAATTTTGCACACTCTGGTTTCATAAGTAGCTTTTGGAAATGCTTGTCACACAGCTGGAGACTATTCATGTTTTCTATCTTCTGAAATAAAAGACACTTGGGTCTTAGTGTCTGTATAACACAGGAAGTTTTTCAGCATTACCTCATTGTTTGGAAAATGTTTATTTGTGAGAAGTAAACAATTTTTGGGGTTTTTTTGGTAGCAATTTACTTACTACTCAGTAATAATTTACTTTTTACTCAGTCCTGGTTTTTTTTAAGTAAATCAGGTAAATCAGTCAATGGTGAAATGTTGAGAGTATCAATATAGCTTCAAGACTTTTCTGTATTTGACTGACACCTTGATGTGGAGTGATGATTTTCCACTTTCTTCTGCATACCATCAGAGGCCAAAAAAACCCTTGACATGTATTTTTTTTAAATATTATTAAATTAACCAGAGGATGTGTTAAAACCATAAAAAAATAATCTTGAAACATACAAATAAGAGCACTCTGAGTGCTGTGAGTGTCTATACAAGGACACAACAAGTAAAGTGAACAATTGGCTGCTTAACAATTTACTGTCAATCTGTCAGGATCAGCAAGAAAATAATTTTCCTCTGAATAAATATATACTGGCATTACAAGAATAGACATCAGTAAGTGCAGTAACAGGGACCAGAAAAGGTCAGGAAGTTTTCAGGAGTTTGTTTTTTCGTTTTGTCTTTGGGTTTTTTTCCCCCTGAAAATATCCATTTGTCAGAACCAAACAATTTTTGAGGAAAGATTTATTTTTGTGACTTTTTTACTAGTTTTCACATATGAAACATCACATCTTGTTTGTTTGAAAAAGTGTGGTATAGAAAGAATTTGGGGGTTTGATCACATGACTATTTAAAAATGTAAGTTAGTGAAGATGAAAAAACTAAAAATAATTAACTTACATTGAAATTAATAAAGTAAATATTTTCATTTGTATGAGGGGCTGAGGGAAGCTGCTCCACAAAAATAAGTAGGATCGAATCTACAATGGACAAAAATGAGATGTGAGACACTTTTCTCAGAATCATAGAATCATGAAGGTCAACGGAGACCTCTTGAAATCATCTAGTCCAAACCCCTGCTAAAGCAGGAATGCTAGGATCTTGTGCTGGTTTGAGGCTAATTGAAATATTTTAATGAGAAAACTTAGATTATAGGCTGTGAAAAGAAAACAATGGTGATGTCTACTTCACTCATAGGCTTGCTGAGATGTATAAAAGCAAGGACACAAACATAGATGAGACAGAGTCTTGGGCGGTCTAGCTTCTGGCTTCTCCTCTCTGTCAAGTAACCTCACTAACCACTTTTCTTCTAATTCCCCCTGGCCGATCCTCAAAATTCTCCTTGCGCGTAAGGCAAACCTTGGGGTAAGGTATAGGGGTGAGGAGAAGGTAGAAGGGTGGTTGGGAGCCCCTCCTGGGGTCTCTGATTTCTGGGAGGGGTGTTGTGTTTCTGTCTTACCTTTAACTTGTATATTTCTGTAAATATTCCTGTATATAGTGTATATATCTGCTTGTATATTGTGCTAAGCTGTAAATAGAGCTTCAGTCCTTAACTTCCAGCTGGCTGAGTTCTAGTTGGGGTCATTTTACAAAGTGGGGGCAGGGGACAGGAAACTCCCAAATGGTCACAGTTGTCTACTTTATAAATGAGGTTAATTGTCAACCTAAAGAATTTGCCAAAACATGTCTACCAGGGTCTTTTATGGAGACTTAATCAATTAAGGGAAAAGTAGCAATGTTTGATGGTACAGTTTTGCTTTATTTCTTAGGCATAACCAAAATGGAGATTTATATTAGAAATATTCCCAAAAAAACTTTCCTTATTAGAAAGTAAATATTAACTACTAAAGTGAAATGATAGAAATAGTTTTCAACCTTTACTGTGGAGTCTTACTGTGGAATCTATAATAAGAACCTGGAAAAAAAAAAGTAAATTTGTTATGATAACTCTTAAGAAAAAATAGATATTGTTTGAATATCATGATCCATTCTTGCTTTTTAATTGTTTGCTATTATGTGTGTAATTAGAATTAATCAGCTTGTTTGGTTGAAACATACAGTAGACTAAGAAGCCAGGACTGTAATTTGTTTTCATCAATGTTTTGTAACTGCAGATGATAAAATGACAACATTTTGGTAAAAGGTGAGCATTCCACCAAGTTTCATATTATTCATGCATAGGGTTATAATTACAATTATACAGACTGATACTCTCCCTTTCCTCTCCAGGAAGAGTGATGGCATTGATTGCACCGGTGGTGATTCTCTATAACTCTGAAAGAGCTTTATGAGGAACTCACAAAATGTACTTTCAGTAGGTTTATCTATGACCTGAATTACTTTGAGTCCCAGCTGAAAACTCATTGAAATACTACAGGGCATCCATTGATTACCTGCCAACAGTAACAATCCTACAGAGGCTTTGTATAACAGATTATATGTTATATTTCAAAATCTTTCTACTAAGAACTGATTTAATTTTTTTTCCACTGCTTATAAATGTCACATATTTTATGAATACTGATGTGGAGGAATCACTGATTTTGCAAGGCAAATGACTCAACACAGGAACTCTTGCTGCCTTCAGAGCTTGGAAATGCAGCATATGAAGGCTGGTTATCACCTGTGAAAAGATTGACAACTTGGCCTGCAGAACCTGAGCAGGAGTGGCAGTCCTAGGTGGCTATATAAGACTTGCACCTGATGATCAATACTTTTTCTATCTTCATAAAACAGGTGCCCACAAGACTTCTTTCTGTGTTTTTTCAGTATGATCAGTAATGGTTACCCATCTTCTGAGTCTTTGTCTGAAATATTTCAGGTTACTATTGTATTCCAAATAAAATGCAGCAGTACAATGATCATATTATTCAACTGTAGTTACTGATGTAGCCTTCTGAAACAGACAGGAATTTTTTTTTTTTTTTTTTAAAGTCAAATCTAGTCATCAGCCAGTCTGCACAGGAAATCAATTGAGGTCTAAAAAAAGGTAGGGAAAGCTAGTACATACTGCATATTATACTCATACACCCGGGAAACGAGTGCTCATCAGCTTCCTGGGTTTGGCAAAGGTCAAAGTATGTGACTCATTATTTGTGTTAATCTCATTTGTGGTGAATTTATGACAGTGCAGAGCTTGTAATGCATGATGCTCTTTGTTCAGGATCACAGGATGTCAGGGGTTGGAAGGGACCCAAAGAGATCATCGAGTCCACCTCCCCTGCCAGAGCAGGAGCATACAGTCTAGCTCAGGTCACAGAGGAATGCATCTGGATGGGCCTTTTAAGTCTCCAGAGAAGGAGAGTCCACAGCCTCTCTGGGGAGACTGTTCCAGTGTTCTGTGACCATTACAGTAAAGAAGTTCCCCCTTGTGTTGAGGTGGAACCTCTGATGCTGTAACTTTACATCCATTACTCCTTGTTATAGTAACCCATTAAGGATCATCTCCATGTTAAACAGGACACTGGATAAATGCAAACTAAAAATAAAGTTTCTGCTTTAAAGGATGTAAAAGAAAGACTTTGTGTTAGTTAATCATTGATTTAGTATTTTTTATTTAGGATCTAACTAGTACTTCATCTGAAAAGGCAAGAACTTCAAGATGAAAAGTAGTGTGTAGTAGAATAAGGTAGGTCTCTGTCTTAATAATTTAAATTTTTTTGTTTGTTTCATATTTATTACATAATTCACCATTTATTTTATAATTCATGTTCATTCATAGAGATGGTCACTGGTCCCTCATCATAATGAACACAAAGCTCAGTGCACTCTCATGTAGGACTTTTATTCTCTGCTTTTCATTCTGAAATCAGGCCAGTCTAGGTAGCTTCAGATAGAAGATTCATCTAAGTTTTGAAATAACTGAAGCAGAATTTATAGGTAAATTCCATTTTCTTGATGGGATGTTTGTGTCATAAATATCCAAACAAATGCTATGAGTATTCAGAAAACTATGGAATTAATTTTAGTAGAGCAGACAGTAGTTTATTTTAGCCATATTGATGTGTTACCATGTAGTCTGATATCTTGCCACAATCAGCAGTTAACATACAAATATTTTAGCCTGTATTACCATATATATACATATAAAATCAGGATTAGTACTGACTTTTTTTTTAAATCCAGAAAGTTATTAAAACAGCAGCTAAAATATGCTTTCAAAGGCAGTTTACATAATGTATACATTGAGATGTCTTGCTGTTCTTTTGGCATGTTTAACAATTAAGAAGCTGTGGCAAGCATTGTAGAAAACAGCTTTTACTCAGTCAGAAAGAGTTACATACATCACCAAGAGGAAAAAAAAAATCAATAATGTATGCTCAAAACCATCATGAAAGGCCTCTTGGAAAATGATGCATGTAATCTACAGAGGTCAAGAAATATTTACTACATTTAAAGAAGAAAAAATTAGTCTTATACCAATCTTAAGAATGCTAAGGATAATGGAGAGTTGTATAGTCAAGACTAACTTCTAGTAATAGGCTGTAAGGTGAGTCCCCAGAGATCATTAAAATCTAAAAGCAGCATCATATTTGTGGAGGTCTCTTTCTGTTTTGTTTGTTTGTTTGTTTGCTTTTGTTTAGGTTTGGGGTTTTGTTTGTTTGTTTGTTTTTGTTTAGGTTTGGGGTTTTGTTTGTTTGGGGAGATTTTTGTTTAGTGTTGGGGTTTTTTTGTTTGGTTTGGTTTGGTTTTTTGTTTGGTTTGGTTTTTTTAAGTTTTGGAGGGTTTTTTATTATTTTATTTTACACACATGAAATAAGACATTGATTTTACAGCAGAAAGGACTGCAAAGGGATGAAAAGTGCTCAGTTCCCCTTCCTCAAGCACATAGAAGGTATGGATTTTGATATACAACTATAAGCAGATCTATTACTTTGAAGTTTATCCAAAGCAGTTTGAGAACATACATATATAAACATATGAGGAAGATGTGATTAAATTCTCATTATTTAAATTTGAGAAGTTCAGAGCATGTATATGTAGGCAACAATTATTTATATTTTTTCACATTAGCTGTATTTAATTATCACTCCAATCATTCCAAATCCTGTTTTCTGTGAAATCATGAAGAGGATTAAAATTGTTATCCCATTTTAAGGAGATGATTTCTCTAATTGTTGCTATCATTTTTTTGTATTTTAGCAATTTCAGTAAATTGTTGTTCCAATCCCTTATGTTGTCTTTTTTCCTATCAGGTAGGATTTCATTAAAAAATTACCATGACATATGAACATACGATCAAATAGTTAGAAAGATTAAAAATTTACTCTAAATCACCTAAAACATTTTGTAATGAAATTCAGGACAGTTAAAATATTTTCTTCCAAATATTTTAACTTATAACATAAATAACATTATTAATAGTGGTATGTGAAAAATAAAGCTTCAAGAATTCTTAACATTCATCTGTACTTCAAAAATCTCACATTGTAAGACAAGCATTGTATTCTTTAGATATATTTAATGAATCAAATACTAACTAGAAGCTCAAATCCAGACTGTTAATCAGTGTTGTGAAATGTTACTTCAGTGCATAGCACTGTGAAAACAAAACCAAGAGACATTTGTATATCATGCATAATATCAAGGTGTGCATGTATAGACTCACAAGGGTAGCATGAGTATCAGTGCTGGATGTCAATTTTAGTGACTGTTTCTTACCTGGAAATTTGCAAAAACTGGTTTTTGCAACTGAAGCTACTTGCTGAACAAAAATCCTCAGTTCTATTTACTTAGATTTGATGTCTCATTTCTGAGTACTCAAATGGGCTTTTAAAATGAATTTTAATGAATATAGAGTTCTATTTAAAATATTCAATGAAAAACACCCTCTCAACAACAGAAAATTTCAAATTGTAATAAAAATTAATTTAAAAAATATCATTTTGTGTGGTGCAGATAGTAAATTTCTAAAACTCTTGACAACAAAACCTTCTAAGCACTGCCCCCAAATACATTGTTTACTGTGTATAGTTAAAATTTATTGCAGGGAAAAAAAAAAATCTACTCCTGGTCAGATTCAGAATTGTCCCATATAAACATTAAGAAATCTTTTATTTTTCAAAAATATTAACAAAAATAAAATATTTTCTTCAGATAAAAAGAAACTGAAAATCCTTCCAAAACCAACTCATTGTCAACTTTGGTTGGTCTCTGCTTCAAAGCAAATATAAGGACCAAAGATAAACTAGTTGATACGTGAGCATGGAATAGAAAAAATTCTGAAGGATGCAAGATAATTTCAGAAAATCAAAAACAGTCATGAAAAGTAATGAACGCCTCAGAAAAGATTTAATTTAGGTTACTATAAAAGATGTTTTGTGACAAAAATCTGTTAATAGAGCATATTTTAAATCAAGTAAAAATTCTGCATTCTCATCCTGGTGCTGTCACATTTATATTTTATTTTCATCATTATGAATGATTAATATAACCAGGCAAAATTTTCTCCTTTTCTATATTGTTTGAAAAAAAAAAAACAAAAACCTTTCTAATGCGAAACAAAACAATGACTTGCAGTTGTTTCTGACTTGACGTATATCACTGCCTGTCAGTCAGGGAAAGAAGAAACACTGGAAGGGACTCCAACTACAATACTGTGTGCATCGAGTCAGTCACCAGCAAGTTTGCAGATGACACCAAGTTGGGGGCAGATGTTGGTGGGTTGGAGGGCAGAAGGGCTCTGCAGCAGGACCTTGAGCGCCTGGACAGATGGGCAGAGTCCAAGGGGATGGCTTTCAACAAATCCAAGTGCCAGGTGCTGCACTTTGGCCACAACAACCCCATGCAGAGCTACAGGCTGGGGTCGGAGTGGCTGGAGAGCAGCCAAACAGAAAAGGATCTGGGGGTACTGATTGACACTCGCCTGAACATGAGCCAGCAGTGTGCCCAGGTGGCCAAGAAGGCCAATGGCATCCTGGCCTGCATCAGGAATAGTGTGGCCAGCAGGAGCAGGGAGGTCATTCTCCCCCTGTACTCTGCACTGGTTAGGCCACACCTTGAGTACTGTGTCCAGTTCTGGGCCCCTCAATTTAAGAAGGACATTGAGGTGCTTGAGCGTGTCCAGAGAAGGGCAACGAGGCTGGTGAGAGGCCTCGAGCACAAGCCCTATGAGGAGAGGCTGAGGGAGCTGGGATTGTTTAGCCTGGAGAAGAGGAGGCTCAGGGGAGACCTTATTGCTGTCTACAACTACCTGAAGGGTGGTTGTGGCCAGCAGGAGGTTGCTTTCTTCTCTCAGGCAACCAGCACCAGAACAAGAGGTCACAGTCTCAAGCTGTGCCAGGGGAAGTTTAGGCTTGAGGTGAGGAGAAAGTTCTTCACTGAGAGAGTCATTCAGCACTGGAATGGGCTGCCCAGGGAGGTGGTGGAGTCACCATCCCTGGAGGTGTTCAAGGTGGGTTTGGACATGGCACTTGGTGCCATGGTCTAGTGTCAAGGTCTGTGGTGATGGGTTGGACTTGATGATCTTTGAGCTCTCTTCCAGCCTTGGTGATACTGTGATACTGTGATACCATTTTAGCACTCTGCTGTTTGGTGATTATTTCAAAAGTTTTTCTTGGTTCAGTAAAGGTGCACATCACCAAACCAAAACTCCAAGGTAATCCTACAGCTATATTTCAGAGGTCTCAGGCTTTTTCTTATTCCTGGAAGCTGCTGAATCCAGCAGCCCAACAAATGTGGAGTTGTGGCCAGTCTGTGGTCCCTGGTTCAGCCAGGAGTGAGACTGATCAGAGTTTCCCAACAGGCACACAGAACACCACAACACATAGCATATATACTGGCAGCCTCACAGATGGACACATGAGGCAGAGCACTGACAAATATCATCTGTGTACCCAAGGTATGGCACTCTGGTGACTGAAGTAAACAGCCTATCCAGTTGCTGGCCACTTCAGCTCCCAGCTGTCTCATGTACACAGGATCACAGGATCACAGGATGTTAGGGGTTGGAAGGGACCTCTGGAGATCATTGAGTCCATCCTGCCTGCCAGAGCAGGATCATATAATTTTAACTTCCTGAGAAATGTCAGGAAGGTTCTTAAAATGATACTATCACTTCTTGACACAGTAGAATGGGTGATTAGTAAAATCTGTGGTATTTTGCAAACATGACTATCCACAATTGTAGAAAGGAAGAATAAGGCACTTGAATAGGGAAGATTCTGGTGCATCTCAGAAAAATGCAATGAAATTAAGTTTGGATTGTGACAACAATATGATAACCATTCTGTTGCAGTTGTCTGATGGAAAACAGTGAAACTCATTCAAGTTAAAGTGGTTTTCCATGTTGTTCTTTTCTCTCTTTTTTTCTTCTGAGTGGTGAAAATACTGAATAACATTAAAGGAGAGAGAGAGAGAGAAGTATTTTGGGCACTGACCCACTTCCCCAAGTAATAAATTTAAAAAGTGGAAAGTCTTTTTAAAACTCACCCTCTGCTTGATTCGAATCACAGATTGGAACTTCCTCATCATTTCCTTCTTTTGTGTCTAAGGAGCCAGTAAAGAATCAGTTATGCCACCAGCTTGTAAACAAATTAATTACCTGACAAGGTTCTAGCAGTTTAATTTAAGAGTTGGAATATGGTTGATTCTCCATAAATAAAAGAATATTGTTCTTCACATAAGATATAAAGAAATATTACTTTATCCATATCAGGGAGAAGAAACACTGTTGTATTTTGTAAATTTAAAAGTTCTATTTTAAAGGGTGAAAAAAACTAAACTGAGGTTAACCATGACTTTTAAATTTCACTTCAGAGTATGTCTCAGTTGCAGCGTGAATGTATTTACTATAAAATACTCTGTCAGGTTTTTTTTTTTTTTAGGGGAGGAAGAAATTAGGTTCGTAATGTACTGTGCACTTGGGGAGCTATCTTGAAACAAATGATGCTGTCATTGCTCATAACAGTGCAAAGAAAACATTACCCAAAACATGAGGTACACTCAAGCAACGATGAGAAGGATGGAGGTAAACAAAAACAGGCTGAGAACAGAAGAACAGGCAGTACTATAGCTGGCTTCCCGTGGACTTACAAAGATACTCTAACAGAAATATATCTCACAGGTGTTTGATTTTTGGTGTTGCTTGGTTGTTTCTTGGTGGGGTATTTGGTGGTTTTTTTGTTTGGTTTGGGGGGTTTTTGTGTTTTTTTTTGTTTTACTTTTTGTTCATTTTTTTGTTCATGTTTTTTGTTTAGTTTTTTTGCTTGTGTTTGGGTTTTTTTTGGTTTTTGTGTTTGTTTTTTGTTTTGTTTTGGTTTGGTTTGGTTTTGGTTTTTTGTTTTTGTGTTTGGTTTTGGTTTTGGTTTTTTGTTGTTTTGTTTTGGTTTTGTGTTTTTGTTTTGGTTTTGGTTTTGTTTTTTCGTTTTGTGTTTGTGTTTGGTTTGGTTTTGTTTTGGTTCTGGTTTTGTGTTTGTTTCGTGTTGTTTTGTTTTTGTGGTTTTGTTTTTTTTTTTGCTTTTGCAGTCGTGTTTGGTTTTGTTTTTATTTTTGTGTTTGTTTTTGGTTTTGTTTTGTTGGTTTGGTTTGGTTTTGTTCGGTTTTGTGGGAGTTCTTTTATGGGGGTTTTGGTTGGTTGGTTGGTTTTGCACATTTTAGTTGTTTTTTTGTCTGTTTTGTGTTTTGTTTTGCTTTGTTTTGTTTTGACCTCTGTATATATTAACAGTATATTCCTAAGAAATTTCTCTTAAAAGTTCATCTACTAGGTAACAATAGACTCCTTGATGGCTTTTTTGAACCTTGGGATTAGCAAGCAGGAATGGAATTGAGCAGCTGGCTCCAGTTGCTAATTTACAGTTCAGGTTCTTGCATTTCACCAAATCCTAATTTTGGTCTTAAATTTAGATTCCAAACATTAAGTTTATTCCTAGATGTTCTTTAAGAACAATGGAGCTATTAACTTTTATATGAAGACAAACCCCATTAAAAAAATTAAAATCCCATTGCTGATAATCAAATTCTCTGCCCATATATCTCTGAATTTATGGTGTATCATGGTATATAAATGTTAAACATATTCTTAATTCTGATTTCTCTGTGTAAGTAGAAGCTCAGTTGTTCTGCTTATTCTCCATTTCCTAGGTGAATTAAAAGAACTGAAAAGATGTTGAATACACTGTTCAAGAACTTACCTTATTTCCCATTATGCTAATAATCCAAGTAATTTAGCAAGATATAGCTTTTATGTTAAAAATTGGCAGCACAAAGTCAGAATTCTTGCATATATGTGTTTGAAGAAGGAAGTAAAAGCAAGAGATAAATATGCATTTGTTTAGGATGGGGGACCATAGTTTCTTTTTGAACCTCATTATAACACTAAAATAGTAGCAACTGACTGAAGTGGTTTTTCCTCTTTTTCCCCTCTGCCCCTGAATCCCGCTGCAAATTAATTATGCCTGTGAGGGATTCATATTTGAATCAAGACTTTTCTTTGCCTACATACATTTGAATCTTTTGTGAAATAGTCTCATATTTTCATTTCTAAAAAGCTCATATAAATGATACAGCACTTGTTTATTTTTCCATAAATGTTTTCCCAGGGTGGTTCAGCGAACCTGTCAAGGTAGATGAGGAATGTTGCACTAAGCATTACACAAGGAAGACAAGAGCTTCATGCCTAAGTCTCTCTGGGTTGAAAATATCTTTATCGTGACAAAGGCTTTCTAGATCAAAAAAGTTCAGGTGTCAGGTGAGGTAGAAGCCATTCAGAATGATTTGCTGTCATCTGAAGAGCCAGATTTTGGATCTCAGCCACTCTGCTATGAATTCCTTTGAGGGATAAAGGGAAGACATGTTTCTAAGCCTATTTTGTCTATTGAAAGAAAACAAAATCTGTAGCATCGTGATCAGTTCAGCTCTGTGTTCATCAGTGGTGAGTCCTGCAGTTTATCATCTCTGCTTACATGAATAAGTATCACTTCAGTCAATGGGAATTCTTATAAAGGCAATATGCAGATCAGGAGATATATCATGCAGCTAAAGAGCCATTAAAAATGAGCAAGGGTGGCAGAAGGATACTAGCAGTTTAGAGTATATTTAGCTGGCATATAAAAGAACAGAGCTTGAAGATGGTATGTTTTTAATGTAATGAATACTACAAGCATCCCTCTTATACCATCACCTCAGTGATTCAGACAGGAAGATTCAAAAGATGATGGTGAAAATAAAAACCTTTAGGGTTTGGGGATTTTCTTTCCTTATTTTTTTTTTTTTAAAGTCTTGTCATTTATGAGATGGCAGGTAAAGCACAGGGGGTTATTAAAAATACAAGCAAGCCTCTTGTTCTTTTGAAATGGAGTTGGATTTTGACAGCACTGTCACTTTTGAAAATGAGTAAGAACTGATTTTGTTTCAGGTATAAACAGTAAAAATAAAAACCTCAAAACAAAATCAGTGAGTTATTGTATATTCCACTGAAAATATTTAAACTTACATGTAAACATAATGTACCTTATGAGTATCAAGCTTGCACTATTTTTACATCCATACACTTGGTATTTCTCCTCTTGTTGTATTTAATTTAGGAAAACAAAGAACTATAGAAAAAGAGTTATTGCCCCTGTATTCCTAGTATCTTCTTACAGTTCATCTAGAAACAAAATATAAGTTTTGAAGAGGAGAGGGATTTTATTTTCCATATTAAAGTTCATCTTGTTGTCAAATTTGACCAGAGCCAAAGTGAAGGATCTGAGTAGACTCCAAGGGGTTTTAAGAGTAGCTCTGCTCCCAAACCTTGACAGTGGAAATATCCCAAATGACTAAAGGTGTTACTGAATGCTAGTATGAAAATAGTTAGTAACCAGTCTTCCTTAGTCTTTGTTCCTCCATACTTGTTACCCTCAAATAGTGATCCAGATAGAATAACTTTTAAAAATATAAGAATTATTTCTGCTATAATACATACCTGATGGCATTGTTAAATGTCATAGAGCAATAAAATAGGTTAGTGAGCCAAATAAATTCCTAGTGCAGTTGTACAGCCTTGCATAGTTGAACTAGCATTATATTCTCCCAGCTGCCATCTAAAAAAAATATTTATTTTTTCTTTAAGGAATCACAAATGAGGCTTCATTCAAGCCAAATATCTGGAGTGATACTTCTGGATAGTTTACAGTGAACTACACTGCTAGGCCATCCCTGAAGAAATCAGAGAAGCAATATCAAATCTGAGAAGCAGAAAACGCCATAGCTGTATAGATAGGCGAGCAGCTCATGTTGTGTATGTTGGCCTCAGTGAGGCTTCCATAACAACCTCATGGACAAAATTATATAAAGACTGATGTAAGTGAAAAATGGGGCCAACCGAAGGCTGATTGAATGGCCAAGCTTAGAGGCCTCTGGTCAGTGGAGCAAAGTCCAGCCAGAGGTCGATCATGAGCTGCATGACAGGGGTCCATGCTGGGTTCTGTTTAATATCTTCATTAAAGACTTGGACAATGGCTCAGGGCACACCTTTGATAGATTTTGCAAATTATACAAAAGTAGGAGGAGTGATTAATACATCAGAGGGTTTAAAAGTACCTGAACAGACTAGAGAAATAGTATGTCAGAAACTATGAAGTTCAACAAGTGGAAAAGACTAATCCTGAACCTGGGGCAAAATATTTCCATGCACCAGCAAAGTGTGAGACTGAAGAGCAGCTCCACAGCGGAAGACCTGTGGGTATTGGTAAACAACAGCTGAACTCAACTTTGATTGTGTCAATTGTCAGAGGAACCCTTTCTTCTAGCACGTTTTTCCTGTGACCAGCATGCCTTTCAGCTCCCTTTACAATGTGTACAGGTCAGTGACTTTTCTTTCATTTAGCATGAACTTTTTTTCAACCACTGTATCTTGGTCTTCACTGAGATTTTTGAAGAATAATAAACACCACGAAAATAGTCTTTTAGAAGGTATGGATGAGTGGTTTTTCCTGGTATTTCTAGAGGTCTGAGCAGCAGGTCCTAGGAAACTTCCTGTTACCCAGCTGCATTCTTCATGTGAAACAGACACATCCCTGGGAGACTTAATTTCATATTAAGGACAATGATATGAGCTGATGTCATGTGTTTCTCTTCCTCCACCATCATCTTTGAATGCTTCAGATTTTAAGCTATACAAACTCCCTTTTCCCTACCCTGTCTTTTGGAGTATGATTCAACATGGAAACTACTGCATAAAGGAATGGTAGGAACTAATAGAGGATACACGCTCTAAATTTTCACATAGTCACCAATATTCAGAAATTAATATACTCCACTGAGTAAAATGAAATCTGATGAATATCCTCTGTCTTCCTTCTCCCCACAGCTGCTTCTGGCCTTCAGGGAATGGCATGTCAGCCTCATGTACAGTCCATTCCAGCAGCTGTTCATCTGTCGCTTCCTCTGCTCCCTAATGAATCTTTTAGTTTTCTACAGAAGCCAATTACGATCTCATCCCTGAATGTCTGAGTGAATCGCAGCAGGTAAAAGCTGAAGCCAACTATTGCTGGCACCAATGCAATTCATGCAATGGGACATAGAGAAAAATGGAAAATACTACCTCAATCTAGGGCAGCTGCTACTTGCTAGCATACAGTGTGGTAGGTAGGGCATATTATACTCTTCATGATGACTCTGGGAAACTAAGTATATCCCAGCCAAACTAACCCTTTAACAGATGTTAGCGCTGTTGGAGTTGGTTATTTAGTCTATGAATAAAGTTAAAGGAGGAGGATGGAATCCTCCTTCATTGTACTTTACTGTCATCTACAAAAAAACCCCATTCTTTGACAGTGAAAAAAGAAGTAAGCATTATTCAGTGCAATCCCCATTCCCCATATTCCACACTTTTTTTTTTTTTTTTAAATTCAAAGTATTAAGCTAAATATAGTCAAACCTCCCCCTTGAGCAGGGCTGGTCTATGCAACTCTCCATTTTTATGTCAGGGTTGGTGTTCTTAACCCAAAAGAAATCTCAAGTTGCAATATTTGGGAATTTTCTGAGTTACTCTTTTATGTTTTTTTCATACAGTTCTGTACAACTCCATGGGAATAAAAAGCATTTTAATGTAGTCACTTGGTCAAAATGGAAAAATAGTAAATCTATTTTTCATCATGAAGCCATGAGTGGTTTAGAACATTATATTTCAACTACTAGTAGTGAAAGGGGGAAGTAACACAAGCCTAAATTTGAAATCTATGACATGATGCATTCATTTTTGCCATTCAGTGTCTGTAATGGTAAAAAGTTGCAGTTTATGTTTCAAACTGCTGTTCTTTAAATTTATGAGTCCGAAGAAGAATAGTGCTGAGCACAAATGAAATTATGTTATAATTAAGTTTTACCTCTCACCATTTTGAATCTTCTTTTACATGAAGTTTAGTCTAATGACTCAGGGCTAAGCTTCAATAAACATGAATACCTCCAACTGTAAACTTAGAATTTCTGGAATTTCCACAAATGCTAAATGTTGGCCATCATTATTCATGTTTCACTTAAAATCTGAAAGTAATTTGAATAAGCACTGGTGTAGTGATGAATTTTCTGTGCTCTCAAGACCTGGAAGAAAGAGGAAAGAAAAGTAATACATAACCAAGTAAGGAATTCTAGCTGCTTATGAGAATAAATTACAATGTTTAGCAGTATATACATATGATAAAAAAATGATAAACAGGTGGGTGTTCTACTGCAGCACATTAGGCTGGTTCTCTGAAAACTAAATGTGTCTTGAAATATCTGAGCATTGCATACTCTGCTTTTAGAAAATGCTAAATTGTGCATGAGCTTCAGCATGGCATATTGTCGCATACAATCTTAATTGAAAAGATTTGATCCACAAAGGCTCCTGTCTGTGGACTATAAATCTTTAAGAAAGACTGTAAAGCAGTAGTCAACTGCAATACATGTGATGGGAGGCTTGTGTGTATCAAAACAACTCTGGGGATCAGTCTTAAGCCTTGTTTGACATCTCTATCAATGACTGACATAGGGAGTTAATGTAATATTAATGAATTGACAGACAACATTGAATTAGAAGTTTTGAATACCAGTGAAAGGAGAAAGCCACACTATTGACTGTGTAGATTCTGCTGGCTTTGAGGCAAAATGTGGCTCAGTGAGTCTATGCTGCAAAACATTGTTCATAGAAGGGCTGAGATGACAAAAAAAAAAAAAATCTGTAAAAACTAGAAAATTGACAGATACTGAGAAAAAACTCCGATACAGATTGGGGGGAAATGATCTATAGACACAATCACAAAAGATAAGAAACGCCCTGAATCCCTCATGTGGAAGAGCCCTGAACTGGACATGGCAGGAGAGTAAAAACGGAAAAAAAAAAAGTAGTTTTATGCTAATACATTTGTGCCCTTTCCCTCTTCTTTTTGACCACCTGTTATGACTGATGCAAAATTAATAATCTGTATTAATTTTNTGTTAGAGGCTTTGGAGTTTTCCCAGGCTCTTTTCTCAGGAAGCTGAGAGTCTGGCACAGTCTCTGACCTGGTTCCTTTTGACTCCCGATTCAGCAGAAGCCTTGCAGAGGGGCAGGCAGGATGCAATGCCATGTGCAGGCTTGGCACAATGTCATGCTGGCTATGCAGGCCAATCATCTGCAGGCATTTAGAGCCCGTTCCTGGTAAACTTGAAGCAGTGGAGTTTCCAGGCAGTTCAGGATGCAATGAGGCAGCAGCAGCACACCATGCTACCTGCTCATCCCTTTTTATCAATACGGTCTGGGACTAATGGGCCTTTGGACATAGATTAGCCAATCAGGATGGTACTTTGCCAAGCTTGACTGTATCAGGTGAAGCCAGGGCTTTTGTTTTCCTTTCCCATGATTGCTTTCCCCAGCACAGAAGGAGGGGGAGCAGGGAACATGTCTGGGCAAGCCAGAGACCTTAGACTTAGTGGCTCCAGGTTCTTTGTCCTTTTTCCTGTGGTTGCTTCTCCCCATAGCAGAAGAGGGGAGATCAGAAAAATATGTCTGGGCAAGCCAGGACATGCATAAGCCTCTTTTGGCCTGCTTAGGCCTACCATGACACCACCCATCACATGGATCACTGATCATTAAAGCTTCTGGAAGGAAACATTAATAACTAGGTTTTCTGCATTTTTTATTATAAAGAGATGACCACGTGACAATGTAAGAGACCTTAGATGGCTACAACAGAGGAATGGGAGTTGCTCCTACAGGAACTCAAATAAATTCGAGAGTGCAAAAGAATACCGATTTTGCATCAGCAGTGTATTCACTGCAACTTAGCATTGCTCCAGCTTCTTTACCCCATATTCCAATCAAGCACAACAGGGTAGCTGCCAGGGCTTAATCAATGTCCTGAAGTTAGAGGGAGTCTCCGACTTCCACAGTTCTTGGAGGAAGTAATTTAATGGAGTTGGAGGCAGAGAAAATTGAGTCTCTAGAAAAAAATTTGCTATCAATTGAGCTCTGTGCAACCTCCCCTCATGTTTAGGTCGCTTCTCTCAGCTTTGCACTGAGAACTTGATGGTCTTCACATCTATGAGCCAGCACACTGTGCATTTCCATGGCAGTATAATAACCTTGACTCCTTTATCAATTTGTTAGATTAGGATTACACTAAGGCATCTGAGAAATGGGTCAGTTTTAACCCTGTATAATTTCTATATGACAAATGTGGTCATAGTTATATTAATCACTCCTCACCACTTTTCATATAACTTTTAGCATTTATTGTAACTTGATTCTGTAACTAAAAGAGAATACATCTATAAAAACCAAAATCCTAGTGTCATATTCATTTCTCAGTGCCTAATTTAGTTACTTAAGTTATTAATTTTGTTATTATTCAGTTATTCGGTTATTTCTCGTTATCGGCTTAACTTTTCAAAACTTTTGTGTTAAAGGAAAAAATAATTCCTGCAAACTGAATACAAACTATAAGTAAAGTAGAAACTATATAGAGCACTTGATGTTTCTGATTTTAAAACATAAGGAATAAGATACTAGTAAGAGTAACTATTCTAAGAATTCAAAGGGTTCATCTCTTAGCAAAGCAGCCAAGTATGAAACCTTGTCTTTACAAAGACAACTGCTCTGATGGTAGTAACTTTCTTCTGTACATGTTTAGAAAGCCTTGTGACCAACTCAACTACTCATGCACCCAACCTTTTTACATCGTTTTTGGCATAGTATAAGTCCACCTAGCTGGCAGCAAAGCACCACTCACTCCTGGACACAGGCAAGCCCAACTTTGAGCTGGGTGAGCTTCTGCAAAATTCTTACAGGAGCCATTCCAGTAGCCTCCTCCCCACTATTAAAGTCTTGCCAGACACAAACCCAACACACCCTTTTAAGGTGAATTAGACCTTCAGAATTCTGCCTCAAATCAATCACCTGACTTTAAAACAGAGAGTTCTAGTCACCTGCATATGGCTTTATGGTTTATGGTTTAACACATATGTAGTTGATCCATAGCTAGTTTGCCAGGAAAGGTGAGGAATTCCCAGAGATTCCCAGCATAAGATATTCTAACATGAAGGAGTTACAATGATGCTTAGCAGAGATATTAAAATAACCACAAACACAAAACCACTAGAGGAATTATAAATGGTGCTGAAAAGAGCCAAAATAAAATTCATTGCCTATTTTGCTGGGCATGCTCTATCCCATCAAAATATGTTCATTTTGAAAACTTCAGTTTTTATGAGGTAGGAGAAGGCATTGACTTCTCAAGACAGGAAAGAAAATACAAAAATTGATTTTACACAGGGAAGAATCAACATGACTGCTCTGAGATTACTTTCCTGGAAGACTATTGGCTGAGAATACCCTACATTCCTAGCAGTTGTTCCCCAGATCTAGTAGCTGAAGAATAATTCTTCCTCTGTTTTGAGTCAAACAGAAATAGCTGCAGTCCACAGGATTGCCAACAGACCAGAATACTCTTACTAAGGTCATCATCTTTAATGAAAGGTGAAAATCTCTTGGAAGGAAGAAAAGTCTAATTGACTTTTTTATTTTCCTTATTAACAATTAAAATAATTTTTATAAGGTTTAGGAAAGGAAATAAAATTTCTCACTACCTTTTCTGGTCCCACCTTTGAAAAATGTAAACATTTTCAAGGGAAGCTGCTAATTTATTAGATGGTTATTCTCCCCCCTCCCCCACCATGGTAGGCCTAAGCAGGCCAAAATAGGCTTGTACATGTTCTGGGTTGCCCAGGCACGTTTTTCTGCTCTCCCTTCTTCTGTTTTGGTGAGAGCAACCATGGGAAAGAGGACAAAGAATCTGGACCCACTAAGTCTGGGGTCTGTGGCCTGCCCAGACCCTGTGGTAAACAAGGTGCACACAGTTGCCTTGTGCAAGGCCTGTGTTCTGCCCAAAAAAAAGAGTAAAGCAAGCCTATGGCTTCACCTAATATGGTCAAGATTGGCTAACTGCCATTCTGATTGGCTATCTCATGTCCAAAGGTCCATTATTCTGGGGTTGTATGGATAAAAGGAGACGAGCAGGGAGCACAGTGTGCACTTTGCCATTACAAGGTGTGTCTGCTATTATACCTGTGCTCCACTATTATATCTGCCCTATCCATGCTGAGACTGCACACCACAAGATATCCTGCCTGCACCTGGAAGCCTCCTTCCAAGAAGGGAAGCCCTGGAGATAACATAGATCATCCAGAGAGCCAGGACCAGGTCAGAGATTGTCTGCCTCGTTTCCCCAGCACCCAGAAGCCTGGGGAAACTCCAAAGCCTCTAACGGCTACTGACAGCAACCCCGCCACAAGATTTGAGTACTGTTGGATAATATGTTTTGTGAGTAAATACCAAAAGCCTCTTGTAATTATTAATTGCCTTCTGCCATAAGCAGAAAGGAGCTCCTTGCATCGATGTAGTGAGCAAGCTGTGTATTGACTGCAAGTGGTTCACTAACCACAAAACCTTCTCTTCCAGTTTGAGTTCAATTAAAGTGTGTATATTTGCTAGATCCTGTTATAACCTGTATATAGTTTCCATAAGTGATGCATAGAACCTATTATTATTATTAAATTGGTGATCAGGGTGATGCAAGTTCTGAATATTTCATATTAATAAACTATATTATTTTGAAAATATAATCTCACAGTAATTAATTACCCCCTCCACTACATCCCCCTTTTTTTCCCCCCCAGTTTAAAGAAAACATAACAAAAGTACAAATAACAAAATTAGTACACAATTTTTGTTTTATTCTGACTTGGCTCCAAAATGCTTAACTGAACTTTCATGATCTTATGGACATTTTATTGCATTTTCAAAACACTTTTTAGCCTTTTACTGGAAAGAAAATCCATTTCAAAGAAATACATTCTGTAGAGTAAGACTAAAGTTTCAGACCCAAATCACACTTAGCTAGATCAAACTTAAACTTGTCTTTGTTTAAAAAAAAAAAAAGTCACCTGCAAATTTATCATTGTGGAGATATAAATATAACCATATAACTATAAACTGTGGTTTACATATCCATGTAACTACAGATATATCTGTGTAAACTATAACTATAAATCTCCTAACTTCTCTAAGCCTATAGACAGTGAATCTGGAAAATAATATATTCATAGTATCAAATTATTCTCTTTATTGAAAACCCAACACAGAATGTGATCATATTCCAGTTGTCTTTATTTCAAGATGTAAACACATTGTATTTAGCCATTCTCCACTGATAGACTTACACCATAAATTAGTGTATTGCTCTATTTTATAAACACGTTTTAACTAAATAAATCAACCAAATGATATGCTGCAATTTTTCTCTACGAAAAAGTCAAAGACTAAGTGCCCTAAAACATGTAAGATAAACAAATTTAACTTCTTTTCTTTGCCCTTGGGAAAAGCAGGAAGATCATTTTCTTTGGCAGCTGGACAAAATGCTAAACCAAAATTCATCATGTTCAAGTCATAAAGCAATATTGTACTGCTATTATTGGAAAATACGTATATATAACTATAATAGTAGAATTAGATCTCAAATAAAGAAACACCATTTCAATTTTATTTCTTCCTAAACTTAATGTATTGCAGAAAGAAAATAGAGTAGATTCTTATTAGAATAATAATACTCTACTTTTGAACAAGTCTGATTTTAGATGGTTTGCCCAGCTGATTTATAAATTCAATTTCTAAATAAGTTTCCTTTCAACTGTGAATAATATGAAATTCATAACTAAAATGAAAGACTTTCTCTCATGTTGGATTAAAGTGCAACATTTGTCAAAAAGTGAATCATCAACCGTCAGCAGAGAGACAGAGTCTACATTTAGAAAAAAAAAACCCCAAAAGCTAGAAAAATAAATCTTATGCTCTGTGGGTTAAACCAATCTCTAGCCATTACAGCCAGAGGCTTATGCCTTTCTGTATAATCTGCCATTGCCACTGCAAAATTACTGTTCTGAACTACATGGATTTGGGGTTTGATCCTTATGATAATTCCTGAAGTTTCTTTTTTCAGTTCCACATGCAATTTTTTTTTTTTTCCCTGTGCAGCCAGGACTTATGTAGACATTTACCAACCTGATAGCCTTTTATGAAAACATAACCAGGTGGATAATGATAGAGCAGTGGATGTGATTTATCCTGATTTTAGTAAAGCATTTGACATTGTCTCCCACAGCATCCTTGCAGCTAAACTGAGGAAGTGTGGTCTGGATGATTGGGAACTGGTTGAAGGAAAGAAATCAGAGAATTTTGGTCAGTGGGATGGAGTACAGTTGGAGGCCTGTATCTAGTGGAGTCCCTCAGGGGTCAGTACTGGAATCAATGCTATTCAATATATTCATCAATGACCTGGATGAGGGCAGAGAGTGCACTGTCAGCAAGTTTGCTGATGACACCAAACTGGGTGGAGTGGCTGCCACACCAGAAGGCTGTGCTGCCATTCAGCAAGACTTGGACAGGCTGGAGGGTTGGGCAGGAAGAAATTTAATGAAATTCAACAAGGGCAAGTGTAGTCTTGCACCTGGGAAAGACCAACTCCATGGATCAGTATAGATTTGCAGCTGACCTGTTGGAGAGTAGTGTAGGAGTCCTGGTGAATGGAATGTTGACCATGAGCCAGCAATGTGCTCTTGTGGTCAAGAAGGTCAACGCCATTCTGGGGTGGATTAGAAGAGTTGTGGTTAGTAGGTTGAGAGAGGTTCTCCTCCCCCTCTCTTCTGCCCTGGTGAGTTCACATCTCAAATATTTTGTCCATTTCTGGGCCCCTCAGTTCAAGAATTACATGGAACTGCTTGAAAGAGTCCAGCGCAGAGCCACAAAAATGGGAGCAGAACATCTTCCTTATGAAGGGAGACTGAGGGAGCTGGGGATCTTTAGTTTGGAGAAGATGAGACTAAGGAGTGATCTCATTAATACTGGAACAGGCTGCCCAGGGTGGTTGTGGAGTCTCACACTCTGGAGATATTAAAACCTGCCTGGATGCTGGTNGCCATTCAGCAAGACTTGGACAGGCTGGAGGGTTGGGCAGGAAGAAATTTAATGAAATTCAACAAGGGCAAGTGTAGTCTTGCACCTGGGAAAGACCAACTCCATGGATCAGTATAGATTTGCAGCTGACCTGTTGGAGAGTAGTGTAGGAGTCCTGGTGAATGGAATGTTGACCATGAGCCAGCAATGTGCTCTTGTGGTCAAGAAGGTCAACGCCATTCTGGGGTGGATTAGAAGAGTTGTGGTTAGTAGGTTGAGAGAGGTTCTCCTCCCCCTCTCTTCTGCCCTGGTGAGTTCACATCTCAAATATTTTGTCCATTTCTGGGCCCCTCAGTTCAAGAATTACATGGAACTGCTTGAAAGAGTCCAGCGCAGAGCCACAAAAATGGGAGCAGAACATCTTCCTTATGAAGGGAGACTGAGGGAGCTGGGGATCTTTAGTTTGGAGAAGATGAGACTAAGGAGTGATCTCATTAATACTGGAACAGGCTGCCCAGGGTGGTTGTGGAGTCTCACACTCTGGAGATATTAAAACCTGCCTGGATGCTGGTTGTGGTCCTGTGTGATCTGGTATAGGTGATGCTGCTCTGCCAGGGGGGTTGGACTAGATGATCTTTCGAGGTCCGTTCCAACCCCTAACATTTGGTGAGTCTGTGAATGAAACAATTATTTTCAAAACAGTCATTTAGAGCCACAAAGAGAGGTTCTGAGGTCCCAGATTCACTTCTTTACATGGTATTTTTTACTTCAATTTCTAAAGAATGCTCCAGAAAAAAAAAACAAAACAATTGCTAACCTTGGTAGGCCTTAGGCACTCCTCAAACTGAATAACCTGGACAGAGGAGATTAAAAATGAGTTGTTATTAAAAAGAAACAAGAATTGCTGAAATGAATGTTGCCCAAAGCATTATTAAACTTTAATGCTTTAGACAAGATTATAACTCCTGAGACTAACTTTCAAGTAACCAGCACTGGAAGCCTAGAACAGCAGACAAATGTAGACAAATAGGATACAGTTAATCCAGATTGCTTTAGAAGTCTGCTTTAGAATGAAATGAATCACAATCCTGAAGTGCCAATTCCTCTCTGTTTGCCAGGGAGACCTGCAGGGTGCACATGAATGTTGGTTCTCACGTTATAACATCAGTTATCTACATGTAGTTCAGTGACTTCCATCTGCAATCTCTAGCAGCTAACAACAAAAGAGAGAGAACACAGAAAAGTAATAAAATACAGTTCTTGACATTTTCTATCCCTGGAGATATCCAGGTGTTTCAGGAATAAATTTTTGACAGATACATTTTGCTTTCTTTCCTGAGGGAGTATAAAAATAAATATGCATCCAAATTTATTTATGATGCAACCTAACACAATTATCTTTTCAGTGATATCTGTATATTCACCTGCAAGTTCAGTGCCTAAAATGACCTGATCATCTTGACATCCTCTTTAATCAAAGAAAATAAGTGCATTTGGAAGACAGTTATTTAAATATTAGAAATGCTTCCAAAGTTCTCTGTTCTGTGTAGAAAATCTAGTCAAATAACTCAGAATAATAGAATATCACATAGTAGATAGGTAGGTTTTGGGGAAGATTAGTTCCTCTTCACTCATAGTTTTAAAAGAAAACAAGTGTAATTATTTTCTCTCTAATTAATTATTTTGGATCCTACAATTTCCATAAGCACATAGAGTGCTAGCCAATACATTTTACTTATTTGTAGCATTCCTTTGAGGTCTTTAAGTGTATCAAACTCCCTTATTTAAATCTGTGGACTTTATGATGTATCTGAAAACCTTCTGCTTCCGTTGTTAATTCAACAATTTCAGCATTTTCTATAGTTTAGAATAATTTATTACCACTTGAGCAGTGAAAAAGGAGTTTCTAATCATTCACACTCCTGTGTTCAAGGACCTAGGAACCCCGTGGAGACTTCTGAAAAGAACAAAAAAGGGATTGAAGGCATAAAACAAAGGGGATGAAACTATTTGTTTGTTATTTCTACCAAATCAATTTCTCACTCAAAAAACCTGATAACGATTCAACATCAAGCATTCATATGCTTATGAAATCTCTTAAGCTTTACTGACTCCAGAGAGCAAAGGAAATTAAATGTAAAAAAAAAAAGAAAAGACCAAACCAGTATGGAAGCTATCATCTTAAACATCAATACTTAAAAGCATTGATGAATGAAAGACCCACAGAAACAAACTTAATGGCTAAAATCTCTGAGGCAATCTTTTTTGGACACCATAAAAGGTCTTTAGAGCTTGCTGTTCATGTTATAAAGCATGGCAAAGAAATCAATGCTGGTGTTTCTTTACATTAGACTGTAAGTGCGTCATTTAAATGATGGCAATTAGAATCAGTATGCCTTAAAACATTAGGCATATGAGAAAAGAGAACTGGAAAGTTCATATAAAAATCATTTTCCCCAAAGATATGTCAACTGAATTTTTAGATAAGCCCACTTATTTTACTGCAACTTCATTTGACTAAATCCTCAAAGTATAAAAACCTCAATAGTGTAAAGGCGCGCTTGGACGTGGCACTTGGTGCCATGCTCTAGTCTTGAGGTCTGTGGTAATGGGTTGGACTTGATGATCTTTGAGGTCTCTTCCAACCTTGCTGATATTGTGATACTGTGTGTAAAATCTGCTTTAAAATTTATAGAATGAAATGTTTCTGTCTAAAAAAATAGTGTTAAGCATACAAAATTCTTCTGGATTATTTTAAAAATCTACTTTAGAACAAGATGCACAAAGCCTCAGAGAAGGACACCAATCTTATTTTGGGAAGATTTCTAGAGCACATGTTTTTTGGGTTTTGTTTGGTTGATGGGTTTGTTGTTGTTGGTTGGTTAGTTTGAGGTTTTTTGGGTAATGTTACCTGGAGCAGCATCCAAATAAAACTTTGACTTCAAGAAATCAGAATCTTGAAGTGATCCAATGACAGAAGTTAAAATCTGAAAAAGACAGAACTGATCATTTTTACATTGCTCTAATTCTTATTTTCTGCTTATACAGAAAGAAGCCAGACAGATTAGGGGGTTATTCTTACTACCTTGTCAAACCCACACAATTTCTCATTCTTTGTGCTTTGGATAAACACTAATCCATTAGTTATATCTGGAATTTTCTCTAGATGGTCCCTGTATTTCTTTTAACACATGTCCATTGCTCTGATATTATCAGCATGTGTATTAGCAGGTCTTGAGGTCATTATGTTATAAATTTATGTCAAATTTTAGAACAAAAAGGAATTTTTGAAAAGCAATAGTAGAATCCTTGCAGGAACTAATCAATGAAGATCCATAAAAGCATCTATATAAAGAAAATTCTGAAAGGAAAGATACAAAGGTAGTAAGTGTTTAAGGGAGTAGGTGATTGCAGCAGAAAGCCACAGCAAGAATACAATCAAACAAGCAGTTCTCAAAGGTTAAGCTGTGTATTATCATCATTTAGCCTCCTTACTCCCATGTACCCAGGAGCATTTTGTGTACATCTTGAACAGTTATATCAGATCCTTTCATATTATCTGCATGCTTTATTAACATTCTCATCTCCAGATTATCAACGAGCATATTAAATGGAGGTCAAGACTCTGGCCTCTAGAGTAAGCAGAAAATATTTCCCATCTACTTCACTGCTAATTTTCACCAGTCTTTGTTAGAGACCTTTTGTGATATTTCTGTCCATTGACTGTTCTCCACAGAATAATTTATGCCAATTTTTCAATCCTCAAACTAAAACAGCCTCAGGTCGCTCAGTCTCTCTTCACAGGAGATATGTTCTAGTCCTGCAGCTGTGCTAATAGCTTTCCATTGGACTCTCCCCAGCAGATCCCCCTCTGTCCTGACTTGAACACAGCATTCCAGGTGTGGTCTCACACAGGGGCAGAGTAGAGAGGGAGGAGAATCTCCCTAGACCTGCTGGAGACACTTTTCTTAATGCACACCAGGATGCTGCTAGCCCTCTTGGGCACAAGGTCACATTGCTGTCCACTAGGAGTCCAAGGTCTTTCTCCATGGAGCATTGTGATTCTGAAACCAAAAGCAGTATTTTTTTTTTTTTAATATGTAAATGTATTTTGTCATGCTCAGTTTCTTTTACAATCTTATGAACAGTGACTGTATACACAGCTTGGGAAATCAAACTTTCTTTGCTTCATCAGCTCAAGAAGAAAGGACAAAGCACTCTTCTACAATGACATGGAAGAAGACTAGGAAAGATACTCAGAAAATTATATTAAGATACTCTGGATTTGCACTGATGTCTAATAAGATGTAGCTGCCTCCTAGTAAGTGAAACTACATTCGAACTAGTTAATATGTACGAGCTTCAAGAAATTCATACCTGAGATGACAAAGAAATGCTAGCATTTGCTGCAATTTAAAAAATAAATTTACTCCCTTGTTTAAATAAATATTCTTTTCTGTTTTATCAAAATGTCCAGCCTGGACATCTCATGACGCCCTCAGAAGGCTTGGTTAGGGTGTATTTACATCACAAGCAATAAGGAAAACTGCTCAGTTGGCTTCCTCGTCATGTCAATCTCCAAATAGCAGGATCAAATAAGGAAGTTGTTGTGGAAGCCCAAAATAGGCCAAATTTGGCCTAAACATATCCTGGTTTGCCCAGACATGTTTCCCTGCTCTCCCTCCTTCTGCTGTTGGGGGAAACAAGGGTGGGAAAGGAAAACAAGAGGCCTAGTACCTTTGAGTCTCCTCCATGTCCCCTTCCAAACTTGCAAACAGGGTACACTCACATGTTTATAACTTTTGTGTTCTGCCTTAAAATGGGCAAGCAAGCCCTGACTTTACCTGATATGGTTGTTTGGCAGAGTGCTATTCTGACTGGCTGATCTGTGGCCAAAGGAACCGTTAGTCTTGGGCTGTAATGATTGTGCTGGTTTAAGGGTAATTGGAATANGGGGAACTCCCAAACCCATCACAATGATAAAAAGAGATGAGCACTTAAACATGACATGCTCTGCCTCAATGAGCTTCTGCCTTATTGCTTTCTGCCGTTGCATCCCGCCTTGTCTCAGTTTACCAGAAGGTTGGCATTAAATGCCTTCAGGTGATGGGCTTGCTTAGCCAGCATGACATTGTGCCCATCTGAACAGCTGCAAGACATCCTGCCTGCCCCTCTGCAAAGCTCCATACAGAATCTGGAGTCCAAGAAGAACCAGGATCAGGTCAGAAATCTCTGCCTCTCTGCCAGCACCTTGTTAGAGCCTGAGAGGTTTACAAGCCTGAATGGTTAAGACGACATTAACAGAACTCCATGCAAGTGTTTAGGTACTGTCTGGAAACTGTAGTTAGCCCTGGGAGTCCAGAGATATAATTTTTGTGATTAAATACTCAAAAGCCTCTTTTGCAAAACTCTGGGAACTCTTAAGTGAATCTGAATGCCTTCTGCCTTAAGCAGAATAGAGCTTCTCAAGTCCTTCTAGCGTGCAAGCAGTATGATCAACTGCAAGAACCTCTTTCCAGTTCTAATAGTTTAATGTTTGTTATATTAGTGCTGGTTGTTTCTTAAGTGTTCTAGACTCTGTTCTCATGTGTAATGTTTTCATGACTGTTGCAAAGAACCTATTATTAAAATTGTGTCCAGTAGCAAGACTCCTAAATATAAAAAATTAATAAGCTATATTAATTTTTAAAAATGTCATCTCAGCCATACTTATCTACCAAAAATTAATTAAATTATAAATGGGAAGTTTGTTAAGTAGCAGCAGAATTAAGGAGTCAAAAAAGTTACAAATATTTCATAGAATGGCTTGGGTTGGAATGGGCCTCTAAATGTCATCTAGTTTCAGCCCTCTGTAGAGGCATCTTCCACTGGATCAGATCACCTCCTGCTCCTGCCCCCTCTGCTACTGCCCCTTGCTGACCCAGACAGGTGTTCAACTTACAGGTTTTATACTCTAATTCTGTCTGTCTCTCTCTTCTGGGTGACATTAAGCATGATTTGGGTGGAGAATCGAGTAACATAGTCATGCACGTTTAGCATGTATTCTATTTGGCTCATTATCATACTGAGGAGTCTTTAATATTAAAAATTGCAGTTAATTAGGCAAAGGTCTTCACTCAGACATTCTGACTTTCAAAATCTGTTTTGAAGTTGGATGTTTATGTTATTTTCACTGCATTTCATTAGTTTTAGCCAAAACAGGGTGGTCTTCCTGTGGCTACTTGGCAGACCAGCTTTATGGACCCTCATTTAAATGACCTTGGTCCTGAAGTGCACTTAATCAACTTGCTTTTCTGTCCCACAGTAAGCTAGGCAGTTATCCCATAACTATCTAAATTGCAAGCATCAGTAGTTTGTCCCTGCTTGAGTTAAGCTACACACTACAGTAGCTGGCTGAACAAACTGCCAGACAATAGAAAATAAAACATCTTCCATATAAATTTATAAAGTTCTTTCCCCTTTCTTCCTCCATGACTCCGCCTTGCCTACTGATCTTCAGACCACTGGTCCCAGACCAATATGGCAAGTTTTCATAGAATTTTTTTCTTCAAATTGTTTAAGAAAACATTTCCAAACACTTTTGTGTTTCTACAGCCCAGAGAAATATATGAGTGCATTTGCCCAAGCACTAACAATGTTGATACGAAATCTAGAATGCCAGGAGAAAGTAAATCTTACGGAATCGTTTTGATTTATTCTATGCCAAGAAGTGAACAACATACTTCCTGAACAGGAATTAATTCAAACAAAAGAGTTTCACTGATATATGAAGATGATGGATGCTCCTCGCTCTTTATGTTATGATTTATAGATAGCTAGCATACGTATATTTTAAATGTTGAATTTATATTGCTGAAAAATAGTCTCAAACTACCATAGCTGGGAATGGGAATCAAGTAAGGTTAACAAAATGACTGTGAAACAATAAGGTCTGTGTAAAGTAGCACCCGAAAGCAAAATTTTAAGAGCACCTAGAGAAACAACATTTTTATGCATGAGAGGGAGGAAGAAAGGAAGTACTTTGAGTGCTCAGTTTTGACATCACTTATCCTGCCTTTTACACATTGCCACCTCTTACACTTATTTTTCTCTGTTTGCATGACAACACACATTTGTGCATATGCAATTCCATGGCACATTTAGCCATCAACAAGGCTTATTTTGATCCATTTACAGAGAAGTGATACTGCTGTAAGAGCACTAAAGGCAGCGTGGAAGAGATTAAGTGAAAATTGTACTTCAGAAGCCACAAAAACTGCTCCCCATTGTCCAGGAGCTTTAATGACCCTTTGCAAATAAGCAGCAGAACTGTTAACATGTTGTATAATACAATTATTTTATGTTAAAGCAAATGACACAATTTTAATAATGAAACATGATATACTGCTAATTGATAATGCATTAGCTTTTTACAGGATATGGAATATGAAAGTGATGGGAACACATAAATATATGCTTTCCTGTTGTATGCTAATCATCCTAGCATGTAGAGAGGTTTATAAATAAAAACTCTATTACAGTAGAAGTGTCAATACTGCTTCTGCAAAGATTGTGGAATGTGAAATACCCTTTCAAACAATGTGTGATTACTGTATTTTAAAAAACATACTGTGTTCATTTTGAAATCTTCAAATATTTTCATAGTTATAATAAATAGCTAGTCCCTCATTTTTGTACTGGGGACCTATACACTGTTAGCAGGATCATGTGCTCAAAAGGAGGACTTTGCAATAAATCAGACTGGTATTTCATAAAACCAAAACCTTTTTAAGGTGTGTTGTGGGGCACTCAAAATCCCTTCTTCCCCTCCCCCACCATCCCCAGAGGTTTGAATGGGGGAAGGAGAAGGCTTAAAAAACTGCTTTCCCCTCCACCTTGCAGACTTGAAGGGGGAACAGCAAAAGGCACCTTTTCCACACTTGTACTGACTCGTGGGAAAACCCCCACTGGAATTGGCTGGTGATTGGCTGAATTCTTTGTGCCCAGTATATATGGCAAGTGGACACATTGTCTAGGAAAATATTATAAAGAGAGAGAGGAAAAAAGAGTGGAGTTCCTGCTTTTGCTTGGTTCCTGCTCCCACATCATTCTGTGCAGTCCTGCTCTTGCACAAACCTTGCCACTTCCCCACAAGTCTACAAGTTCAGCAAGTCCTTAGGTCCATTAGAGAGAGAGCTGCCAGTGGCACCTGCATCTGGCTTCTCTCGGACCACACCAGCCTGACTTCCTGCTCGCTACCTCAAGCTGGGCAGCACGCCAGTGGTTTGGCTTTTCCCTTGCACTGATAAGGTAGTGCAGCTCCACAATCTGTTGCCTTGCAGAAGCTGCATCTGAGACACTTAGACTTCGGTGGGTTTTATGCACTTTGGACTTAATACCACATGGATCCAGTTTCAGAGGCTGCCACAGAGAAATTAAGCAGAGATCATTGCTAAATTCCTACCTCGCCTCCATGAGTAAAGTCTAATGCTCCCTGAGGTTCTCTGCTCAGCTTGATTTATAAGTGGGATAGAGCTGTCTTGTAGCTTATCCTTTTCCATTTCCTCACTTTCCTAAACTACTAAACTTGCCAATATGCATACTTGTGAAGGTTTCCCAACTGAATTAGAACCTGTAAATAAACCTTAACTAGTTCTGTATGTAGTTTGAGGACGGGGGTTTTATTCAGGAAAATAAAAATTCTCTTTTTATAAATTCCTGCCTTGGCTGATTAATTCCCAACCAAATCAAGGTGAAGTTTATGACATCAACTCTTAGAGCAGCTTGCAGCCTACTAAAATGACTCATTAGTTTGAAATAACTCTCTTCTGAACTATCAGCTTCTTTGTCACATTTAAGTTTTAATAACAGTGGTGTTGTAGAAATTAATATTCTGATATGAATTAAATATTAATTTATGTGTGACTATTAATTTCTATTACTAATATTGAAAAAAATCAGGAAAATTCCCTGAGATTCTTTGGATTCTTGGTCAACAGGAAGTAGTTGCACAAAGGGTATTTATGAACCCAGAATTAAACAGTTTAAACAATCAGAACTTGGAAAATAGGAACGCAAAACCAGGAAAAATTCTAACTATGCTTATGGAGTCTTAACATTAACTCTAGCATATGTACTCATGATGCTTTGTTCCCTGAGTAAGTTTCCTGTACAAGGATGCTTCCAAAACTCACAATAACAATCCTGCAGTAAAATAAAAAAAAAATATTCCAGGCAGAGAGAAG
>WBNM01017719.1:61453-166774 GCA_013399055.1 Ramphastos sulfuratus | reverse complement strand
TGTTCAAGGCCAGGCTGGACGAGGCCTTGAGTAAGCTGTGCTAGTGGGAGGTGTCCCTGCCTATGGCAGGGGGTTGGAACTAGATGATCCTTGAGGTCTCCTTCCAACCTTACCTTTCTATGATTCTATGATATCAGATCCTTTCCCTTCTATGTCTATGTTCTGTGTTATGGATTTGTCTGACAAGTCTATGAATTGACTCTTTTCTGCGCGCCAACCACCTTTTCTGTAAGGGACAGATAAGGTCCCTTACCTCTGAAAGGATGTCAGTTCTGGACTCCAAAAGGTGTGAAAACAAGGAAAATTACACTGTCATGAGACTGCTTCTTCAGACACTATGGAGCATACAATGCTTCAGCTGAGTTACAGATCTCTGTATTTCACACTGGTCAAAGTACGTGATAGAGGACTTAATGTCAGGCCAAAAATTAGAAACAAATCTCTACAAAACCAAAGTGGCTGTGCAGATATGACTGGTCAAGTGCTCTTCTTTATGTTTGTTCTGTCAGAATCAATCAGATAACCTGTGCATAAGCCTAGGTAGTTTCCCTGTCATACTGCTGGCTGATGAGTACAAGCACAAAGCATTAAAGTGCTAGTTTTATGTGGTATCCTTAGATAGGAAACCACCTTCTGCACCCTGATCCTTTTGAGTAAAAGTCTTGAGAGTCAGTCTCCAGACAGCTTTCCTCCATCCCCTGTACTACCTCTCACATTTTATTCCCTTCAGGTTTTTTATGTGCACCACCACTCATCTGTTCTCCTTTTTCTTCTCTCTTCCTCCCAGCTGAGTGGTAAAAAGTGTCTTAACTAGCTCCATCTGTGGTCTGATCCTATCTTCTCCCCAGGTCCCCATTAATTAAATAAGCTTTAATTACTGTCATAATCTTTGGCTCTATTGTAAATAATCTCTAAAATGTACACATGACCCCTTGCTCTCTACTCTGTATCACACAAATCTCACTAGCATATGTGCTTCAATCCTTTGCTCTAATACCTCTGTGTGAGCTTTCATTTCACGTACTAGAAGGCAGAAAGGTTTGTCTAAAGAGGGCCAAGTCTGGGTACCCTTGCTTTTATTCCTGATGGGCTTGATGGCTAGGACTTGATTGTGGGAATCATGAACCAGAGGAATATGCGGTACATATTGCAAGAGGAGACAGTTGGGCCAGAGTGGTTTCCTCTCTTGTTTCAGGCCATTATTCAAACTAAGAACTGCAGAATGTGTGATGGAAATTGCAAATTGGCTGGCTAGAGGCCAATTAGATCTTTAACTTGGTCACTAAGAGTGTCCCGCCTGATTAATGATATAAAGATGATAGATTCTTTGCTAGGACATTTTGTGTTTTGTATAATAATGAGAATTAGCCAGAAAGATAAAAAAAAAAAAAAAAATATATATACTTTTCCAAACAGCTCCTAAAACACAACTTCCTGGCACTGCTGGGGTCCTGCTCTACAGTGATAGTTACTACTTTTCTGGTAGAAAAAGAACTATTATATTTGAGCAAATGTATGTTGAAACCCATATAAAACGTTGTTGATCAGTCTGAGTTTTTTCTCATGTTCCCAATCCAGCAGGGTGTAATTCTAGCAGAGGTAAATCCCATTGTCAGTGGAATTTTCACCTGAGGAAGGATTTCGTAACAGTGGTTTTTGCAAGGCACATTTGTAGCAAACAAATGCCGACCATTCCTTTTCTCCACTGCAGGGTAATTGTGTTACAGTGAAAGGCTTTTAACTACAAATCTGACTGAATTGCTCAACCCCCCTAGGAGACATTCCTGAAACATGAATTTCAGTCTGGTATGTTGAACGAACTGTTCCTGCAGCTGCTGTTATTGCTTACCAGATCCTCTGTAGGAGGAGAGCACTTTAAGACAGTAGTGGCAAGACAATTTTGAGAGAGGGTGAGAGAGAATGGTGCTGCTTTGGAGCCTGAATAGTATTGATTAAAAGCATCACTGTGGATTTTGAAAGTAGTATAAGAAGTAGCAATTTTATACACAAAACACTCATCTATGTAGTAAAAGTTTCTGGCTATCATTCTACTGACCATAACCAGCTTCTAACTGCTTCACTGTTCTGTTAATCAGGGTAATAGGACAAAAAAGGATTCTGTTTTTAATTTTTCAGGCTAATTTCAAGCCTAAAATCAATTTAATTCCATAATGTACTATACTTTTTACAGTAATGATCAACTGTGCATCACACTGCCTTTTCTCACCGAAGTCTAGTTCATATATTTATTTAACACACAAAAGCATGAAGATGCTTATTACAGAGTACCTGTCACAATTTTGATTTATTCTCATGAAAGCATAACATTGGCACTAAGTTCCTGAAACGTTTTGCTTTTCATCTCGATGCCCTGCCCAAAAGAAATGAAGCAGCCCTTCAGAGCTCTTTAGGTAGCAAAACACACCAATTGAGACCAGTATTTTAGTTCTTTATTGTACCATCTGCATACCAGTAAGTTTATGTGATTAATCTCTTCCATTCAGGAAGAAGCAGGTGCAAACCTAAACAAAGCAATGGGAAGCAGGACACTTAAAATAAAGTGACTCATCTCTTTTTGGTCTGTGGACTGAGATGAAAAACAAAAGGTTTCTGAAGCTTCATGACACACAACCACTATTCTCCTTCTCTGAGGGTATTTCAAAGAACAGAAATGCATGGGAAAAATCCCTAAAACTGTTTAGCGGCATCTCGCAGAAACCCTTTGTAAGTGCAGTCAGGGCTGAATATTGTTCTGATGAACAAAATATTCTAATGCACAGGATTTTACCATTGTGCTGGAAGATAAACGGATGGGAGGGGCAGTTTCGGGACACTTACCCAATGTTGCAAGCTCACAAAGTCCTAGAGGATGTAACAGTTCATCCATGCTCACAGGAACATAAGTACCCCAACATCCTGAAAGAGAGAAAACAGGCAAAATGACAGTTTCAAACTGGAAGTCCACAACGGAAGTAATAAGGGATCAGGGTATGAAGCCAGGGGCATGGGAAGCACTCTGATCAAAGGAAACTCACAGCACATGACAGAAGTATGTTCTTTATGGCTTGCCTGGCACCAAGCAAATTTTCTACAGCTTTTGGGGGGCAGGCTGTTATAAATGTAGTGGGCCTTGTTCTAGTGTTGTAACACTGGGAGGACTGCCATCTATCATACTTGCAAGGAAGTATAAATGTATTTAAATATGCATGTAGGCTATGAAGACCTTTTTATTTCGTAATTTCCTCTGAAAAGAAAATCATACTTTATTTGCTGTTTACTTTAAAAGATCCTTCAAGAATATAGCATAAGTCCTATGAGAAGCTGCTTTTGCCCATTCCAGTTTGGGCTCTTTCAGATGTGTATAGAAATAAACAGCTGTTATGACTGGGATACTGGATGTGATCTCAAGGTATGCATTGTAACTATGTCCTCATTCAGCTCTGGTGTGAGACCCAGGCAGTGTTTCTCCCCAGACCTCTAACTTGCATAAACAGAAAGTCCTTAGCATGCGGACCAAAAAGTAGCATTAAGTGGTTCAAACAGGTCTCAAATCCAGATGATGGGGACTCAGTGCATGTGTATATACCTGACAGGTATATACAAACTGTAAATGTGTTTTCAGTTCCAACATGGTAAGAGCTCCAGAAAGGTAAAAAACCCATTTGTTTAGCGCTTAACATTTGGAAGAATTTGGCTCTAAAATTTAGAAAAAGCAGGAACTTCTGAAACTTTATTGATTGGTCTGCTAGACAACAAAGGCTACCTCTCCTGTGCTGTCTTTCAGAATGGGCTCAGGATAACTAGTGTCCAGATTCTGGGTGGTGGCAAGGAAATCTGAATGATCTCCCATGTTTCTTCTGCTTTCAAGCCTACTAGGAGCATTACCTGCTGTTGAATGACACAGGAATAGGTTGCAGGAACACAAAGAACATTCTGGATGATGGGATTATTTCTAACCTAAATGTGGCTCTTGGTTGGAGCAAGAGGAAGAATTTGTCTGAAAAGAAATCTCCCAAAAGCTGCTCAACTCCAGCCAAGGAGGATGAGAGTTCAAGGAGGCTACGATTAGGCTTATAATTGTTTTATTTCTCATTTGCACTGTTTACAAATTTGCAAGCTGCTCATCTTGTTGGGAGGACTCCTTCTGAGCTCAGCCAAGATGCATCCTATTTAGTTTGCTTTTGTTGAAGCAAAGAGGATGTCAGCTCATTAAAGTAGATGTGAACACTTCAGAAAACACCATGTTAGGTACCTGTCTTACAGAGGTACAAAGACATGGATAAAAAGAGCATAGAAAGGCGTTGTTCTCACCCAAATATAAAAAAAAACTCTGTAACTGGGAAACCTCAAAGTAGTGTGATGAGTGTAGCTCTTACAATGTGATTAATGCATAACAAGGCAAGGGCCTATCTAAGGTTAATTACTGTGCCTGGGGAACATGCATTATCCAAAAGAGAATAGGATAGCTGGATGCTACTGGGGCTCTCGGATAATCAAATAAATGTAGGTCAGTACTAATGTTGTGAGACTGCTCTCAGGACCCAAGATGGCTCACATGTCTCATTTCATTGTCCAGTCTCTTCAGGAACTATTTTAAATAATTACTAACATTGGTTAAAAGGGTTTTGTTGTTTGTTTGGTTGTTTTGTTGGATTTTTTGGGGTTTTTTTTGTTTTTTTGTTTTAAATGAAAAATGTAGTAATTTCCAGTGAAACTCAAAATGGTACATTTTAATGCCATGTCAAAATATGAAAACACAAAGAAAGTTCTTTAGCTGGGTAAGGTAGCTATTTTTAATTTATGTTTTTTAAAATTCTTTAGTTTTTGATAAATTTTGTGATAAAGAACTGGTATAAAAATTCGGACTCCATAACTTGTCCAAGAAGTTAATTATAACATCAAGTGATGGATTTACTTTAATATTTTTTGAATGATCATTCTGCAACTTGACAATTTGGGAATAAAGATGCAGTATTCTTCACACATATTAAGGCGATGATGGCAGAGAAATTGTTGTTGCTTCCAAAGTGCTCAGCATATTTTAATAAGATGAAGAAATACAAGTGCAGGCATATTTCTGTTAAAATATACAATCTTATCTTTTTTCTGTTTGAAAAAATATGGAAAATGTCTATCAGAGCCCCTCAGCAATTAAGTAGTAGTTGTATATTGCACATTTTCATATCTGAATATATGTATTTTTCCACACTAGAGCTAATTTCATATGATATCAGTGAAAAAGCAAAACAGAACTCTTTCGTGGTTTTAACGACATTTTGCTCTCTTTAGATTTAAGGTGGCATTGCAGAAAACACCTAATAGGTAAAGCCCTGCAGAATTCCTGTAATACTGGCATTATGAATATTTCTGACTTGGGCTTTCCATATCTTCCAAAGCAGTAACTCACAAATTGGTAACTTCTTCTCTGCTTGAACTTCTGGGCTCAGAAGTAAATTTCCAGTGGAGCTATGAGCTTATAATATACCCACTGGTAGCATGAAATACATGTTTCACTGTACATTGCTCACTCGTCTAGAGATAGAAGCTGAAATATTGATGCAGATTGTAGAAACATAATCTCATGTGGAATGACTCATGGGATAATTATTGTGACATTCCCATGGAACATGTATTGTTGATCTAGATTCCTTTATACTTGAGAGGTGTAGAAAAAATCTGATTTCTCAATAAACGTCTACACATCTCAGTGTAAAAAACAGTAGCTATATCATTTGCTTCCTGTATAATTCTAAATGCTTTAGCATTCTAGATAAATTCCTATCTCAAGACGGAGCTGAATAATAAATCTGCTATCTTCCTTTACCCACTGAGACCCAGAGAGAAGAGAGAATTCTATGAAGAAGGAACAGGATTAGTATGGATGCAGAAGCAGCAGGACAAACATTTTACATAACACATTGCCCTGAAGTCACAGTAGATGTCCTATCAGAATTTCACATTTCCAATGCTACTATATCATTGAAAAGAAGTCTTTATGACCTGTTTCAAGTGATGGGTCACTGTGTTAGGCACAAATATAAGTCTGCATTATTGAGATAATAGCACTGCCTATGTCCCCAGTAGGCTATGAAGTAAAAAGCCACTTTCAGTTTTATGAAGAAAAACCGTATTTGAAAACCATTTATTTAATTTATTCCTTACCTTGTTGTCCACATAATCAAGTGAAACTATTTAAAGATTTTGAAAACATTGTGCCTGGATTCAGCATTATCAAACCATTCTACTATTTTTTGTGGTAAAGATGACTCAGTTTCATATTCCCTCTAAAATTTTCCTACTATCACAGAATCATTAAGGTTGGAAAAAAACTCTATGATTATCAAGTCCAACCATCAGCCCAACACCACCATGCATGCTAAACTGTGTCCTGAAGTGCTGTGTCTACATGTTTTTTTCACAGCTCCAGGGATAGTGACTCCAACTCTGCCCTGGACAGCCTCTTCCAATGCATGTCTACCCTTTCAGTAAAGAAATGTTTCTTAATACCTAATCTAATCCCCTGGCACAACTTGAAGCCACTTGCTCTTGTCCTATCTCTAGTCACTTGGGAGAAGAGATCAATCCCACCTCACTACAACCTCCTTCCAGTTGTAGAGAGCTATAAGGTCTCCGCTCAGCCTCTTGTTCTCCAGACTAAACAACCCTGGTTCCTTCAGCCACTCTCATAAGAGTTGTTCTTTAGATCCTTCACCAGCTTCCTTGCCCTTCTCTGGACATGGAGATATATTACATAGTACAGCATATGCTGTAGATTAGTGAAATAAACCCATTAAGTAAATCTAGTTATTTTTGTTGTGGAGTGAGGGGCAGGCAGATATTGGGTAAATTGTGTTTCCGAGTCATGAATAACTGAAGTGGTGTTTCTGTGTTGCTTAGTTACAGTTTCTGTTTAGTTGGCAATGGAGTTCACATAAAATATTTTAGCTTTTTCTCCTCCTGACAGCTACAAATGTGCGTTCACATGTAATCTTAAAAACTCAAATACTGCTAAATGCCTGCCTGATATACCTTCTCAAATGTGAGCAATGGATAGCATTGCCAAGTTGCAGAATCAGCACTGCATAGCAGAGTCACTTAACTAAATGCAAAAAGTTTTCACTGCTTGGTCCATTTCTTCAGCTGTTAGCACTTTGCCCTGCCATATGCAGAACAAAGTTCAAGAGCAAACATGAACAATTTGCTAGTCTGGCTGGCAGAAGCCAGGCTGTACTAAAGGCCTCAGGAGACTGATGCTGACTTCATGCCAATTTGAAATCTCTGCTCAGTCTTCTCATTTTACCAAAAAAAGTTATTTTTTCTTCCAGCCACATTGATAAGGACAACATGCAGAAGCCTGGTATACGACTATGCTTACTATGTGTTATAAGGCTTGAACGAAGGGAAATATGAAACCTTGTGACCCTGACTCAGAATGGCCAAACTCCATCTGCTCTGGAGCTTCAAATGCTAAGAATGCCTTGATTTCTTTTGGTGAACTTGTTTGGAGGAAGAATATGGAACACTAATGATTTTTATCTTGCACATTTTAAGCTGCAAACTCCTCATGAAGATAACAGGGAAAATACATATTCTTAACTTTTGGGGGAAAGAATTAATCTCAAGAGATTATGACAACCCTCAGATTTGAAGTCTAAATGATGTGTTGGATTTAAATGCAGGAATCTTAAAGTAACCAGTAGACAAAAGACTTGATTGTGCTGTTACCTGAAGTAACTTCAGAATTCAGACAGCTGCAGGAACACAAAACTTATATGGAGCAAATGGATAAAGGAAAAATGTATTATCATGAGGGATTGAATGACACACCACACATACATGTCATGAGGACTAAAATGTCTTTGGAATTTTAAAAGTTTTTGGGGAGCATTTCACAACTCAGGGAGTTGCATTCAACACAGTCAAATTCCATGAGATCCTATTTTGAAAAATAAAGGACTAATCATAGTGTTTAAAATTAGTGGTGGCTTATCTTGAAAGGATCATTGATCATATTTTTATCTGCAAATGGAAACAGTGAGAACTGCTTGAATATATAGAGTTGGTGAACTTGTGGCTGAGACAAATAATTATAACAACATTCTTTAACTTTCTTGGAGTATGAATCATCTTCCACATAGTTTTACATGGTAAAATGTGACCTTATAAGTCATGATAAATTCAGTATTTTTTTCTTTTTCACATGATTTTATCAGGCAGGGATAGCTCAGAAATTGCAATTACAGAATTTCATAAAACTAGGGAAGAAGAATGAATAGGTAATATAGATTACAGCTATTAATCAGTGGCTGATAGTCTTTCACAACAAAATTTGGTGTGATCCTTCAGCTAGTATTTGGTGTGGAGAATCAATGCAACAGATATATGAAAAACATCAATTTGAAACACCACTGATTCCTCCTTATACAAACTGAGTCACCCCAAGTCAGTGTCAGTACTGCTGAAGCCATGTGTTGATATCCACACTAGAGGATATCTGACCTTTTTTTTTCCCCCTGAAATATCAGTATAATGCTCCTTTCACTGTCTTGAATACTTCGGTAGTTTTACAAAAGAAAAACACTAAAGGATCAGTAAACTGTATAGGAAATAACAGTAACAATTCACTATGTGCAGTTTGAGTTCAGATCATTTTTTTCATCATTTGTTAGTCTGGTAACTAACAAGTCTGGTAACTGTCAATCTTCTGCACCTTGGCTTCTTTGAAACTAACAACCAGGGAAACCCTAATCATTGCATAGCATGGATGTTTTTGGCTGTTAGAGATGATCACTGTTTTTTCACTGATAAATGATTTATTTGTGAAATTAAATCTCCTAATTTCTACAATGCCTACATTTGCTGACAGAAATTAAGTTTACTGCCTGTAAAACCTTTCAGATTTGGTCCTAATTAACTGGATATGTGTCAGAGACTACTTCTTGTACTTTTAAAATCATCAGGTTTACGAAGATATGACAATAAAAACTTGACAGAAAATTACAAAAAGAATAGGAATAACATCCCAGACCACATAAATGCTTTAGCATATGCATAGTTGACTCTCTCAATTCCACTGAAATCCAGGGAGTTCTCAAATGCTACAAATATGTGAAAATTAAAAAAAAAAAAAAGAAAAAAAGAAAAAAAAAGTGTTAGTCAGTTTCTGCTTGATTTTAGAAATTATTTGTAGATCCTCTTTGACAACAGCTAGAGTGATAAATTATCACTGTTTGTCTTAGAATAATATAGAGAAAAAATTCCATTGTCTCATATATTTAAGCCAGACAATTATTTCCTAGATTTTTTCCAGATTATTTTCCCTTGTTTCTACGTTATTTGTATAAAAGTGGTCTTGTACTAAAAGGCTTTGTAATCCTGCTTTGGGAGGCAGGAGAGAAGGTTAGCATTTTTTCTGACTAAGGAGTCAGAACATTTCTGCTGACAGCCTCCCTTACCTCCAGCAAGACACTGCCCAGCAGCTTGTGAGCTGATAGTTGTATCTGTCTTCAAACAAAGCCTGATGTAGTTTTATCTAAGTTCTTCAGTCTAAGAAGATCTGCTAATTTTACCAGAAATTGAATGAGCCCAGTTTCATAAATGAAGGAAATTATTTTCAGATGCTTTGTTTTGAAAAGGATTTCTGGAATTCTCAATATAAGCTTTTCAACACGTTACTCAGCCAGATAGCCTTTTCATTTCTGGTTTGATACATAACTGTACAGTTCACTTAAAAGTACTTATTCTTCTGTCTACTATCTGGAAAACTAAATTTAATTATATTCATAGAGTGAAGAATAGAATCACAGAACAGGCACACTGGTCAATGTGATTCACTTTACAAACTGTTTTTGTGGTAATATTGGAGAAGGCAGCAGGTATTGACTGCATGCCAGTAGGAGCAGTTCTGCTTCTTGCAGTGGAATGTTACACAGCAAAAACACTGAGAATAACAACAATGATCATTCTACAAAGCACTACTAAGGTCACTTGGCTGATAAAGTCACTTGGATACACTTCTGAACTAACTAACATTTGGTTCCTTTTTTATTTAATTTATGAGAAATCTAAAAAGCTAGATTCTTCTTCATGGTGCACAAATTCTACTTTGTGCACCATGCGATACAAGTTGGTTCACTTAAAACTAAAATTACAAAAACAAAAATGCTAGAACCAAAGGGCAACAGCTGATTTTTTTATGCTAAAACATGTAAAGGGTTAACCCTCCTGGGGGTGGTCCGAACCTCACCCCAGGTCCTCCTGACTCCTCCTTGGGGGTGGTCTGAGCCTGACCCCAGGTGCAATGGTTAGTCCACTCTCACTTCCTGTCTAGACCCCCTATAAAAACAGAGGACCTTCCTGTTTCTCTTCCTCTTTGCCCGCCCTGCCTGCCTGCCAGCAGCACCCTGGTTCCTGCTGCTCCTGCTTTGCCGCGTGGCCACTCTACCACGTGGTGGGACAACCACCTCCTGAATCTACCTCCATCCATTGCCATCGATCTGGTTGCATATATATTTTGTATCTTGTTTCCCTTCCCTATACCTTTTTGTAACTCCTCTTACTTTAAATATCTTTTATTTATTGTTAAAGTTTTTCTTTTAACTTCCAAATCAAAGCAAGACTGTTCTTTGGGTGTTTTACCCTTTTTCACTCTCTACATCAAATTCCTTTCTTTCCAAAGCGGGGAGAGGGGAAGGCATCCTATTATTGTATTGTTCTATTAGGCTTTGGGCTCTAGGAAGCTTAAACTAGAACCAATACCAAGACACAATAAAAATGTAAAGAAAACAGAAGGAAAGTATTATCAGAAAAGACACAAATCTCATAAGCTTCTTGTACCACAAAGAAAGACAAGTGAAGTACAAAAACATTACTTTCAATCCTCTCTTGTATACTGTCTTATAATTGAGGTGTCTGCTATGGCATAAAATATTCTTCTGTCAGACAACGAGCATAATTTTCATAAACTGTGCTTTTGAAATAATTGAAAATGTAGAGTCCATTAGAGTACATTAGAGCATAATATTAGTTAATCTGATTTCACGTTGTAGCAGTTCCAAGTGCAAAAGAACCCTGCAACAGCACAATTTACATCAAGCACTTTAATCCTCTCAGAGTGCTTTTTAATAGTAGCAAAATGCTGGCAATTTTTATACCTACATAGTAAATGTGTTCGTATTTCTTGTACCCAGCAGCCTTAGGGTGATGGATTACAGATCCTATTCCACTTTATCCAAAACACCATGCAAGACAGTGATGAACAATGTTATCTCTGTGTCCTGTGCTTAGGATCTATGGTGCCGCTTCTGCATCACTTTCATTTGTGTAGGTACACATATGGAACTCCAACCTCCCTTGGGTTAGTGGCTAATCTTGTGTGTCCCTGAGGACTTTTTATTGGCTTTGTGGCACTCTATGTGGTGTGGATCCCCTGTCAGACTCCTACTGCACACTTATTTCTCAGTAGAATCTGTGTAAAACAAAAGCTTTTGAGATTTTCTTCTTCCTGTGCCCCATCCAGCTGTTAGCTGGATAAATTTATGTGGTCAAAATAAGAAATTGGGTACCCGTGTCAGCTAGGAACACTTAACAGGTTTGTGAACGTAAGTAGTTCTGGGAAGGAAGGTTGGCAGCCTGCTGGAGTGCTTTTTACTGCTGAGGCTATTACACCAGTAAAGTACACAAGTCAGTAGAGGTGGATGTTTCTCATTATATATCTCTGCATTAAATCTTCCAGACTCACCAGTGACCAAACATTAGAGATTTACCCTAGAAGCAATTAAGATTACTACTCTAAAACCACCACCCTCCTGCTGCCTGAGTCTGTAACTCCTATGTGCTTAATGCATTAATACTAAAACTCGACCATCTCCCCAAAGTGAGGCTCTATCATAACATCAGTGTAGGTGTGCTTTGTTATTGGTGATCACTTTGTGGCATCAAGTATTTTCTTTGTAAGGAACAATACCAATAAGCTAATGTCTGAAAATGGTTTGGTAGGAAGTGAATGTTACGAATGATGCAAAATTAATAATCACTATTAATTTTTATATCCAGGCGAAGATTGTTAATAACTATGAAAAATGTTCATTAACATTAAATCTTGCCAGAAAACTTATTTACAAGGTTCAAAATGCACAGTTTGGAAATTTATACACACAGGGAACAGGCAAAACTGGAACACTTTAAGAGGTAACTAGAAAAGGCAACCATTATACTGGAAGAGAAGGTTCTTGTGGTTAATTATCCCGCTTATCCACTAGATGGACACAGGAAGCTCCTTTCTGCTTATGGCAGAAGGCAATTAGTAATTACAAGAGGCTTTAAGTATTTACTCACAAAATAGTATCAGACAGTACCCAAAGCACATGGAGGGGTTGCTGTTGGTGGTCTCAAAGCCATTAGGGGCTTTGGAGTTTTCCCAGGCTCTTTTCTTAGGCAACTGGGAGTCTGGCACAAACTCTGACCTGGTTCCTCTTGATCACCGATTCAGCAGAAGCCCTGAAGAGGGGCAGGCAGGATGCAATGTGATGTGCAGTCTTGGCACAATGTCACACTGGCTATGCAGGCCGATCACATGGAGGCATTTAGAGCCTGTTCCTGGTAAACTTGAAGCAGTGGAGTTTCCAGGCAGTTCAGGATGCAGTGAGGCAGCAGCAGCACAAATACAATGGCAGAGAGCACGCCGTGTTACCTGCTCATCTCTTTTTATCAATACAGCCTGAGACTAATGGGCCCTTGCACATAGATTAGCCAATCAGGATGTCACTTTGCCAAGCCTGACCATATTAGGTGAAGCCAGGGCTTTTGTTTTCCTTTCCCATGGTTGCTTCCCCCAGGATAGAAGGAGGGGGAGCAGGGGAACGTGTCTGGGCAAGCCACAGTCCTTAGACTCAGTGGCTCCAGGTTCTTTGTCCTCTTTCCCGCGGTTGCTTCTCCCCATAGCAGAAGGAGAGAGGACAGAAAAACATGTCTGAGCAAGCCAGGACATGTATAAGCCTATTTTGGCCTATTTAGGCCTATCACGACAGGGAGCATAGCACTGCACCATGTTGTCCCTCCTTTCCTTCCTTACCTATACTAGGCTAGAAATCAAGAGCCAGGACTTGATTTCCATACTGCTCACAATGGCAGCTGTAGGGCAAATACAAAATGTGAAGCGATCACAATTTGTGCCTTTTTTTCTTACCGAAAAGACTCTTTCCATATCCACATAGGGTAAACTCAAAGGAAAAGCACATTAAATATATTTTCTCTTCATAGTATTACTTTGGCATGGATAGGAAGCATTTGAAGTACAGCTGATATGCTTCTGCTGTACAATGGAAATGAAATCTTTTATAGTATCTGTTGAAATATTTTTACTTCAAGACATATATTGCTGTAATTGGACAGTGGCCTAGTCTTGCTTCCATGGCTTAGTTTCAAATATTGAAGTGTTTTACAAGATTATAATAAGACGACATAATATTTCTTGGCTTATTGAGGGCAAACCCAAAAATGCCTTGAATAATTAAAGTTGTACAATTTGCATATTTCCTTGGTTTCTTTGCTAGCAAATATTAAATGAGACATTTTGTGTGGATTTCTGTAATACATTCTTAACAGAGGATACTGTAACCTCATCTCTTCCAGAGAGAAATCCTGGAATAAATTAGTCCCTCTGCCAAAATGCAATAAGATGGGTTAGTCAGAGACAATGTGTGCTTATACTGTGTACCTTCCTCAAAACTCAAAACCTTTAGCTGAAAATCTAGAAATCTCCTAAGCAACAATAGTGTTGAATCGGCACTTTGCTTTTTCAAGTTTTCCTGGGATCATGCTGCAATGGAAAGAAATGTGTGGCACCTGTACCTCTGTTCCAAACTCATTTCACCCTAGAATATATATTAAGTTCTGTGAAAGGCAAAAACATAACAAAACTGTCCAAACCTTTACATTACATTGTTTAGAAACTGTTTGGGCAAAAGTAGCCAAATAGCAAACTACTGCTATTTTGAGCGCCTAAATTACCGTGGAGAGCAAATGAAGGTCCTTGTATTAACTTCTCTTTTCAGAGCTCTGCTGAGGTTGTAAAGGAGAAGATGCTTCTGAAAAATGTCTAAGAGTGACTGAATGATTTTTGTTTAGCCCTCATGCTGTAGTTCTCACACATAATCATCCCTGGGGATTATGACAACATGAAGGCTGTTGGATGTTCTGACAAGCCAGTGAGGGCTGGAAGCATGCCATGAAGGTCATCTGAGGGTAACATTGCTGGGCTGTACTGAGATCTAGCCTATTCTCACCCTGCTGTGAAGTAAAAAGATCACAGGGAATCCAGGAGTGAACCATCCCTAGAGCTCCTCTTCCATCCTAGCCTTCTGAGAAACCTTCATTTTTGTGTCTCTTAACTGGAGGAAATAGTCACATGCAGTAAAGAAAGATGGCCAGTACTGATGGTCACAAATTATGTGTATCTAGACAACATTAAAATTACAAAGTCAGGCATTCAAAATCTAGGAAATAACTGGGTTTAAATAATCCATGACTAACTCGTGTATGCTTATTGACCTTACTTATGATCAAATTCCTTTGTTTTTGGTGTTCATAAGGATGCTTTTCCAATGCATTGAACAAACGAACTATGCTTCCCTGATGAACTTTTGTGATGGCAATTAGCCCGAAACCAGCACAACTTTCTTTTCTCTTTTGTGATGTCTTTCTTACGTCTAACACAGTCTGTTTAGACCCTGTTGTGACCACGAGGTTAATGACATCCTTAAGACCTTTACTCTGTGTTCATCACTGTAGAATCAAGATGTTTTCACATATTAGTATTTTCCACAACAGTGCTTGGAAATTCAGAGGTATCACTGTTCTTTGCTCTTTTCAGATGGCTCAGTAAGATGGACTCCAAAGACTTGAGCTCCATCCTCTAAGTGAGACATCCTGTGTGTGTGTGCACTCTCAAAATTCCGGAGACCTGGGTAGATTTTCAGACAGGATACCCTTTCAGATCTCAGGTCTCTGAGACCATGAACACAATACATGCACTTGAAGAAAAAGTCACCAGAATGTTCACAACAGCAGAACAATGTATATGTCCTAAGCTGTGTAGGTGACTGGATGGCATTGGCTGAGGCATGCTGACAGAAGAAAGACCCCAAATATGGAAAAAATCAGTTTAAGATCTTAAAATTTGACAAACTTATAAATGTCTGAAAAGATGTTCCAGCTGCGAGACATGTAAAATGCATTGATTTTGTGACCAGCATAACCAACTGTAGCTCTGGGAAGCCAGTCAAGTGAGGTCCCAGGAAGTGTTCTCAGGCCCTGTTTCCCTTTCTGCTTCCCACAGCTGGAATGCTCTAACAATCCTACAGTGAAGTTCAAGCTGTCTAGAAGCAGTCATCTAAGACTCAAGAAATTCTTCTGGCTGTGCAGGCCTTGACTTGCGAACTAAAGTGCATTTCAAGATCCAGGCTTGGAATGATGAAAGATCTATTTTCCATACTTATTTTACGGACCCTCATCACACAGAAAGTCAATAGCTTCTGGGATGCATCAGGAAGAGTATGGCCCACATGTTGAGAGATGAGATGTGACTATGCTCTTCTAACTAGCACTGATGAGGCCACATCTGGAATGCTGTGTCCAATTCTGGGCTCCCTAGTATGAAACATGGACATGCAGAGGAGAGCTCAGGAAAGGACAATGAAAATGATTAAAGAACTAGATCAACTGACATATGTGGAGAGGTGGAGACTGCTGGGACTGGTTAGCCTGGGGAAGAGAATACTCAGGTGGATCTTATCAATATTAATAAATACTTAATAGGTGGTGGAATAAGGAAGATGAAGCCAGACTCTTCTCAGGGATGAAAAAACAGACATCAAGCACAAACTGAGGTGTAGGAAATTTCACTTGAATGTTTTAAAAAAAAAAAAACAAACTGTAAAAGTGAATAATGGAATAGGTTAGATTGAAATTGAACAAGAACACAAAAATCAAAATGTCAAAAGATGCTAATGTGGAATGAATTCCTGCCTTGTCAGGAGCAAGTTGTGGCTGTGGGAGGATAATACAAGCTGTCAACAGCTGTGCAATACTTTCTCACTTCTATTTCCCTTTTCAGGAATGCTTCCAAATACCAGATATTTGATGAGCCATTAGGTCAATGAGGTGGTGCTTCTTCATTGAATTTCTTTGTTGTTTCTAGAAGCCAAACTTCTTCTGCTCAGTATCTAAAGGACTTTGTCTCTTCTTACTTCCCCAGTGGTACTCCCCCATTTCTAGTTTATCAGCATGGATTTTTCTGAATCAGAGTCTCCTCCATGGTCCTTGAGAAATTTGGATCCTGTTCAAACTTGGAATCAACAAACTTCTGATTCAGAAATCTTTTATTTCCAGATGTTCACCTTTTACCCTCTTTTTGTGTCAAACTCTCACATGTTTTTCTCTTAGTTTTTTCTTATCTCTCTTTCCTATCTTTCCACTATGAAAGAAGCTTTATAAAAGTGGGCACTTCAAGATAATTTAAAAGCTGCCATCAGGCATGAATGTTGCTACTTTCAGGGGGCAAGGAAGAATCTGAGATGTGAAGTCTTTCTTCTATTAGAAAAATCAAACAACACTGAAGACATCAGAGCATCTCTGTAAAGATTCACTGTACACTGTACAGTCTCCACTCACAGCTTTCAGATTTGTGTAACTTCTCTCTAGAACCAATATATGACTTATATATGAAAAAAACAAAACCAACATGCTTCCAGCTAAGTATTTATTGCTTTTATGCTGCTGTTGTGTCATTAACATACTTTTAACATATCCAGGTGTCCTCCTGTTGTTTCTACACACATGAAGTAACACCTCATAATTGCTCTTTGACTACAAGGCTGCTATTGCTGAGTTTCCTGTTACACAACTCAACAGTCTAGTTTTTAACCAACAAACACCACCTGCCTGTACCAGCTAAGACACAGCCCACAGCCATGGCCGTTTCTTTCTCCACTTACCAATTGGTTCCCCCTTTTCTTCTCATCCAGAATGCATTATTAGGGCTGCCTGTTCTACATTGAGCTCGCACTTCAGACATTTGGTGTGAATTATTTACCTGTATAACTTTGCAAGCAAACTTATGGTATGGTGCATTTTCAAAGCTTTGAAAAGGAACTAAGAATATGATATATAATCTGAAGTGTACTGTGTCATTTTTATCACATAAATTATTAAATTTGTCTTTCTTGTTTTATTTGCCTAATTTTATGATTTGTTTTTTTTTTTTTATGAGTGTGTGTTGGTGCCCCCAGCAGGTTCTCAGAAAAATGAAATCTGCAATTCTGTGAACCAAACCTTGCAGAAAGAATTACCTTTTTTAACTGTATTGTCATGAATAGAATATCTGCATTGAATATATATGAAGCTACACAATGAATTATATAAATGTATAGCCATGTGAAAATATGTCACATGTTCTTTTCCTATAACCGACCATGCTGAGGTGCACAAGTAAATACAAAGCTCTGAATGCTTCCATTAGAGTAGTTCTATATTACTAATCACATTTCTGTAATTAGTAAGATTAGTAAAGAACTCATAGGTAAATGGGACAGTTTCAGAATTATTGAATGTATTTATGAAGTTACTACTTGCACTGAAATAATTTGCGGGACTCATAGTTTGTCTGTCTTCCCAACTGAATGAACTTGCAGAAAACAATTAAGACTTGTTTCTTAATTCACTGCAGATCACAAGTCAATATTTCATGTAAGGTGTAACTAAATCACATGTCTCAGTTACATAGGAATCATTGAAAAAACTCTTTAGAGTGTTTATGATATGGATAATATTTTACAGATCTTAATTTTACAAACAAGGCATCAGTGGGACAGATAAGGTTGCCTACTTCTATTTAAAAACAAAAGGCACTGAGAGCTAGAGAGGGAAGGCTACTGAAAGCACCTGTGAACCACAGGATAGGAATTTTATTTGCCGGGAATCTAAATACCATGTCCCTTCCTCCCTTGAAAGCCTCCTAATTCTAAGGATTGGTGTGGTACGCACATAAATAAAAGTCTCTACTACTTAAGAGTTTTTTTCATGAACTACCATGCAGGAGCTCAGGAGGACTGAAGCCAACTGATTTTATGACACACATAAAATATATGCATAGGTATTTAAAAAGCAAAGCCCTGTTTTGGTTGGATGGGCTGTAATTCTACTGCTTATAAGTGTTGCTGGCTTATAAGAATGCTACTGTGAGTGTTTCATATGATTTCCAGAACTGATTTCTAGGAATTCCCAGGCTTGCCCTCAGAATCCACCAAGTAAACTGATGATAACTAGTTATTTCATGATAACAAATCATGATAGCCTAAAGGCTTCAATGGAAGCTGTAGCAAATTTAGGGGCAGACCATGAATTAGTGCTCTCCTGCCCAGTACAGCCATCTGCAGCAGAGAGAGATGACCCTAAATTATAAAGCTAAAACTCAGCCCAAACAGTTAAACATGTCCACGTGGCTCTGCAATTAAGAAAAAATACCTTTCATTTGTGTCTCTGATGAAAATTTATGATTGTTGAAATACAGCAAAGCTGGCAAGGAAAGATAAAAGACTAAGGAATTATGTATACAGACAATAAGAACTTAATTTGGTTTTGTACCTCAGGTGAAAGAATGAGTGAATTGCAGTCCGGTAATTAATTCCATTAGCTGTAAGTTCAGTATGTTCCAGAGAAGGTAAGACACTTGAGCTAACAGTGCAGTGTGGATAAGGCACAGTAGAGTTTCTAAGTGCAATCTGTTGCGTTAAAAATGAGCATTTGTAGGGTCAGGCTCAGAGGCAGCATGGCTGCGTTCGGGCAGTGGGGAGCTGAAATGAAGTACCTGTCTGGCCCTTGTGGGTATGTGGAGAGCTAACCTAGCACTTCGTGAACCCTATTCCTATGACTAGGCATGAAGTCAGGACCTCTTGACCAGATATGCAATTGAATCCCAGTTGATCAGATTGATTTGGGTCTGTTAAGAAGTACTGATGTGTCTGCTGGGTACTCACAGCATAAAGCATGATAGGAAGCTGTGTGAGCGTAGCATGGCATTAAGCGTCACTGCCTCCTGAGTGTTGTACTGCAAAGGGATACAGCAAGGTCAGAGAGCCAGCCTCCAACGTTAGCAACTGCAAAGTATTTTCTTGATATTTATAATCCTGAAATTTCTAATGGTGTCCTGAGATGTGTATACAAAGTTTTGTTTAAACACAACGTGTTCATGTGTCTGTAGATTTAAACACTAACAAAATAAAAGAATACTTAGGTAAAGCACTGCATCCTCACGGGACTATACTTCATCATCTAATTGAGTTTTACAATATGCTTGTGACTAAGTTAGAATTATATTTTTTCCCCTGTGAAATAAGATTCTGAGATTCTGCTTTCTGTTCCCAGCCCACATGTCTAGGTCTTGCCATAACTGGGGAAGTGGATTAAACCTTCCTCTACTCATCTATCTTCCTAAGACTGGAAGAATTTCACAAAACTCCTACAGAGGAAATCCCTATTCCAAAGAAAGTAAAGTAAAAATATTAAACCTACACATACCCATAATGTTGCCAACATTAATAATTTGAAACTTACATCTTACTGTGTGGTTTCCTGAGTCCTTTTGGAATTAGTATTAGGAGATGGGCTCAGATTTCAGGTGTGAAAATCAAGCAACCCTCTGTTCAAAATGGAAGTCTACAAGAAAGGTTGTCAAACATAAAAGCGGTTATATACTTCACTGCAACATGCTGCTAAACCTGTGCCAACAATACAAAAGGCAATTGATGCATTGTATTTTCTTAATCAGAAATAGTATCACAGACTCATTGTCATTCATGCTATGAATTTTAGAGTGTTTTATCCCAAGGAGTATAAATCAATACAATCCTCCTTGTGCTGGCTCTTACTATATGATATGTAAAATGCTTCTATTTTACGCTCACCAGGAAGGACAATGTCAAATAAGGATTGGTAAAATGGTACAGGTTGCAGCACTAATGCAGAGAACAAGCAATCCTTTACTGTCCAGCAAATCTGTGTAACTGATTGTCCTGGAAGGCTAACAGGCCTATTAGATGTCCTGTCTTGCCCCACCCTTCTGCTGATGAGGGAAGCAAGGGCGGAAAGAAAATGAAGGCCTAGGCCATTATGCCCCCTGCAAAGTGATAAACAGGATACCCACAGGTGTTTAGGTACTTGTTAGTGTCTTGCCCAAATAAGGGTAAGCAAGCCCTGGTTTCACCTAATATGGTCAGTTTTGCAAATGCCATTTTGATTGTTGAATCTCTGTGGCCAAAGGAGCCATTACAGTCAGGCAACTAATATAAATTGAGCTAAACTGCAAGCAGTTGTGCTGCCTCTGCCTCACTGTGTGCTGCTCTGCATTTTGCTCTGTTCAGATGATGTGCTCAGCCTCACTGTTGTGGGCTTGCACAACGTGTCCTGCTCTGCCTTGTGCTTCAGATCAGCTTATGTTTTGGGCTTGAACTACCTGGAAACTTAAGTGCCTCAGGTTTGCCAGGAGAAGGCATTGAGTGCCTCATGATGTGGTGACGAGTGCCATTGACATCATGCTCTCTGAACCTCTGCAAACCTCTGTGGCAAGAGGAACCAGGATCAGATCAGAGATTGTCTGCCTCTTTCCTAGCACCCTGCTAAAGCCTGGGAAGATCCAGAAGCCTCTCAACGGCTATCAAGATGCTGAGAAGTTCCAACACTGCTGCAAAGGAGCCAGGGACTATCTTGAAACTCCACTGCTGTGAGTATCACAGCCATTCCCTAGGGCTCCAGGCTGTGTTTTATTTGTAAATGGAGCAAAGCCATTTTGTAGCTAAACTTTTCCAATTTTCTGATTCTCCTAAATGAATGAATTACCCATAAGCATCCTTGCAAAGATTTTCCTGACTGAATTAGAACCCAAATTTAACTAGTATGTATATAGTTTCCAGGTGTTTTTTTTGGGAAATAAAATAACTACATGTTTTGTAATTCCTGCCTCACTAATTGCCCCAACTAACTCACTGATAAGGCATATATAAAATTGGACATCTGCTGCAAGTCCAGTTACCTCTTTTGCTTTCAGGAATTTAGGAATGATGAACACAACAGTGAACTACAGACTAATTTTAAAGAGCCCAATGTTATTGACTCACATAAGCATAATCTCAGCTGTGTTTTCTCCACCACGCACCTGTGTTTGTGCAACGTCTTCTATATAGGACACTGTATGTTTTCTTTTCGGTACCTCTTTTTCTTAGCATTTTAACAGTTAGCAGTATCTGTTTTGTTTTTGGCAATATAAAACTTTGGCAGAATATAATGGTAAAGCTATCATGAGAATTGTTATGGAAAGCTTTCCTGAAAGGCTTGTGGTGCTGTGCACCTGAAGAAAGTGCTTTGAAGAGAAGTGGGGAGTTGTCCTGAATCACTGAGTAGGACAGGAGCAAGAAATAGACCAAAGGATGGTGCAGAAGGTTAGTTTGGAAAGGAAGTCCCCCTAAAGTTCTAAAAACCCCTTTGCTATGTCATTATAAATGGGTTTAGCATTAGAGAGGAGAATAAGTATTTTTGTTTGTAGACTTTACAGGACTGTTGTATTACTACATGCTTTTGTTCTAAGTGTATAGACCATCACATCTTTTGCAGCCCTCACAGTATACAAATCCCAAAAGAACTCATATGCATGTTTTTCTCTTTATTCCTTATATCTTGATTATTCCTTTGAAGTCAGTAGGTGTTGTGTATGTACAACTGATAACACAATTTGGTTCCTACAGCTGTATGTGGTTCTACTGGATTCTAAACATGCAGGATAGTTCTGTCAGTTCTACTTCCAAGAGTCTAGAGTGATACATGAGTTTAAAGTATTGTTTGAGGTAGAATTTGTGTGCTCGTTCTGGACTTCTGCAAATTAACGTGGCTTCCATATAGAAGCACAAAACATACTTAAGTGATAAGCTGGAGATTGCTCTAGAGAAATGAAATCCTAAAGCTGCTGAAGTCAACCTTATCTTACCTTGCCACCTGGTAGTATTTTAGGGACAAAGGATTTTCAGTCAATCCCTTGTACTAACAATTAGATTCAGTACAGCCAGTCTGAATTAGAAGAGTCCTGATGCTGAGGAATACTTCAATTCCTGTGTCTGTTGGTGGCTGGAAGCCAGCTGCTCCCCCAAGGTATTATCTTTAACATGGATGGTCAGAACTGAGGACTGAGCTTGCAGGAGTTTTGTGTTACCTTTGAAATGAAATTGCTTTATGATGCTGGTAGGCAGGTTATAGATTCTGCGTCTACTAATTCCTCACTACATTATAACTGTAATTTCATTAGTATGGAGTATTATATATAGCATCCCAAATTGCCATAGAAAAGAGGTAAACCCCCTACCAGTCTTTGTTTTAACAGTATTATTTCAATTGCTTGAATCTGCTTAAAATTATTGATATCATTAGTGGTTTCCACAGTAGCCCTCTTTTGTACCCTATTATTGTGTAATACACACCTTAATAAATACATTCAGTTTTTTTTTTTTTAAGCTCTAACAACTATCATTCAGTCTTTTGGGTCAAGTTTTTCACAGCAGGTTCCTACTTAAGGGAAACTTGATTTATTTTTTCTGGAAGATATTAGCAAGAGCTCTTTGACCATATTTGAGTAAAGAACTAAAGGAATGGATATTTGTACTGGCAAGGAAAAAAAAACCCACAATAAAATAGTCAAGGTATTAAATTCAACATGATTTGCTTTACATCCCACAGTGCAAACTAAAGTTTGGACCCTACACTTTCTGACTCAGTCTTACAGGGACAAGAAACTTGAAGGCTGGTTGATTTCTGGTTTTCTGTGGCTTAAGGGCTTCTGTATTGCCCTGCCACTCCTCTGTAAACTGTGGAAACTTAAAAGACCAGTTGATCTTTTGCATATCTCAGCTGGCAACTCTTCATTTCCCAGCAGCAATCTCCTTTGAGAGCAGCTGCTATTCCAAATTTTTGGCTGCATAGTGTCTCACAAGTCAAGTTCTAAAAAGTTTCATTTACTCTTCTGTTCAAGAGGGAGAAATTAAATCTGAAACATTATTGTGGAGTTTCATAAATGCTGAAAAAAGATCTGTTTCTAAGATTTTCACACCACCAGTCATTTTAATGATGCATAATCCTTTATGTTTTCCCAGGTGAAACTTCACAAAAGGTGTAACAGAAGGCATGTGTAGACAGGTGAGACTGAGCACGAGTGCATTTTTGGCCTGGGTCTCAAATATCTTTTGAGTCATCTCTTTATTGTGTAAGTGCGTAGCTTAAAGTAATAAAGAATGGACACTATGAGGCACCAAGAGGAGGTGTAGTCTCTATATTAATGAAGTGTGCTTCTGCACCTTCTGTTAGGATATGCTCTTACTCACAGGTGAACAGACACTTGACCCTATTAACATAAGGCCTGTACTCTCAGATATATTCCCTAGGCTTGTTATGGTCTGGATTCCTAGGAGCCACTGGATAATCTTCACTCTATTTGACTTGTTATATGAGATATGTACTCCTTCTTTGGTACTTTTTATTTCAGGAGAATGTGCACTGAGCTGGGGTCCAGGATTTCTGATTTCAGCAGTCTGGGATACTTCTGTTTGGAGACCCTTTGGTGGACAGGTTGATATCTAAAACAATCAAATACTTATTCCCTGTTGCCTAGGTTTCTCTGAGACATTTCACTCATCTTAATTAGAAAGGTATGTGATTACACATACCCAGCTGACAGAGGTATATTTTGGCTCTCTTGCTCTAATTGTAACACTTCTGAATGAAGTATGGATATATATACAGGATTCCTAGCCCACTCTGGGCCTGTCTAGATTGTACAATCACAAAGTGTTAAACTCCCATTTAATGGTTAGTCCATGGAAAAGGTACATATCTGAGTGGTGTCCAACTTCTGCCCATAGTCAGACACTCAAGCAACATCTCCTTTGTGCCTGCAAGCCCTTGGAATTTTGATTCCTTGGAATCAAAAGCATTGGTAACTGTAGAGGGCTGTCACTGGACTGGTAGGTTGTTTGCTCAAGGGTAGGTTCATGAACACCAACAAAAGTTTCCACAAGTTGCATCTCAGGAGAGCATTTTGTTTATCAAGGAAATTTCCTCGCTCACTAGCTTTTATGGTGGCCTAGCCTGTCCTCTAGCGGTTGGGTCATTAAACATTACATGGGAGAGGACAAAGGTGGCTTGAGGGAACACTGAACGTTTGTGGAGCGGGTGGTTTTGCTGAGCTACACTGTTGCTATGTACAAAACTGCTGGCACTGATATATGTAATGCTGTTTGTGTCAGTGAAACAGCCTGTGAGAAAAGATAAAGGCCTTCAGCTAGGAGTCATTTCTGGGCTTCTTAGGCCTGATGTCAGTTAAAAGGAAAGTGCATCTGGAGCTTAAACTGGGTTGAGGGGAGAAAGGGCAGTAAAGGCTGCCTTGTGTGCTTACTCTGGAAGGAAGCACTGCAATTATGTAGAATAGTGTGATTAATATTTTATAATGGAAGTACAAAATTAGTGTGATGTACACGCTATGTTATAAATCATTCACCTGAGAATTTAGAGTCTCTTACATTTGAAGCTCTTGGTCTGTTTGTTCCCAAACACTGACATATTGGACAATAAATAGCCTTGATTTTACTCAAGTAGACTGATTGCTTAGATCCAAAACTTAGTCAAATTTTCCCCATGGACTATGGCATAGAAAGGGCTGCAGTTTTCATCTCAATGACTGGCAGCCTCTCTATTCCTCTAGCATGTGTTTTAGTTGAGGCAAATGAAAGAATTTGCTTTTGTGGCATTCTCCTCTGCTATGCCAATTTCTTAGCTATATCCTTTTAGCAAAAGGGATTTTTGGATATATTTCCTTAGTTTGTTTTTTTTTTATCATACTGTTGAGTATCTTGATACGAACATGTATTTCTGTTAAAGTACTGGAGAAACTGTGGCAGCAACTGTTGCAGCAATGAGGCTCTTAAAAGGTATAATGTGAAATGTGAAGTAGTGCATGTAAGAAAATTATGCTTGGTACATTGAAAGAGATTATAGCAGAGGGCAGAGCCCATGGAGAACTAGAAAAGGCACCAGGAGATTATCAGCATCTGAATTAATGATTTGTGACCACACTATAAAACAGAGAATCTTGCAGGTCACACTATCACAACAAAAGTGTGTGGATGGTATTTGTTGTATGCTAGACTATACCACACTAAAAGAATTATAGCCATAGATGACTCCCTTCTGAGAGGAACAGAGTGTACAATACATCTGGCAGACTTTTCTTATAGTAAGGTATGCTGTCTCTCTGGAGCCTGGGTTAGAGATATCAATAGGAAACTTCCTAGCTTGGTGTGGTCCTCTGACTATTACCCATTACTTATCTTCCATGTAGGTGGAGAGGAAGTAATGAATGTTAGTCCAAAAGCAATTAAAAGAGACTTTAAGGCCTTGGAATGAGTAGTGAAAGATTCCAGGGCACCAGTCATCTTTTCTGTTCTTCCAGATATAGGCAGTGACAATGGAATGAACAATTGAATTCAGTCCATGAATACATGGGTCCATGGCTGGTGGTACCACCATAAATTTGGGTTGACTATAGTACGGCTTACACAGCACCAGGGTTGTTATCAAACAGGAGACACCTTTCTCAAAGGGGGAAGAGGGTCTTTGTGCAATGGATTTTGGGGCTGATTGACAGGGCTTTAAACTAGGTGGGATAATATCAGTCTTTTTATGTCTCAAGGTGTGGGAATGACACACCAGGGTTGGTGGGATGGGGGGGCAAGTAAGGGTCTGAAGCATGGTGGGGACACAGCAGCACATCACAGAGATGAGCCAGGGTCTCCTGAGGTAGTAGCAGCCAACAGGAAAATATCAGGGAAATACCTTAAGAGAATTAAGGGCTGCCTCTCTCAAGAGGGGACATGGCCAGCAGCCCAGCTGAAGTGCCTCTACACAAACACATGCAGTATGGGTGACAACCAGTAGGAATTGGAAGCTTGCCTTGCTGCTGGAAGGCTACGACATAGTGGCTATTACTGAAACCTGGTGGGATGAATGCTATGAGTGTTGCTTGTATTGATGGATACAAGCTGTTCAGAAGGGACAGAGGGGGCAGAGATGTTGCCCTCTACATTAAGAAAGCAAGTGAATGCAGAGAGGAGTTGCTAAAGAACAGCCATGAGCAAGTGGAAAGCTTATGGGTAGGAATTAGGAGATCAAGGTAACAAGTGGAACCTTGTGGTTGGAGTCTACCACAGGCCTCCCAATCAAGAGGTGCCTATTGATGAAGCACTCCTATTCCAGCTACAGGAAGCATCACACTCACAGGCTGGGGGACTTCAACCATGACATTTGCTGGAAAAAATAACACAGCGACCCATAGGTATCCAGGAGGCTTCTGGAGAGCCTTGACAATAACTCATGAGATAAGCAGCAGACAACCCTACCTGAGGGAATGCAATACTGGATCTATTGGCCACTACAGGTGAGTTCATCAGGGTTGCCAAGACTGGAGGCAGCTTGGGCTGCAGTGATCATGCACTGGTGGAATTTGCAATACTAAGGAACATGAATCAGTCAAAGAGCATAGTCAGGACCTTGAATTTCAGAAAAGTTACTGAAATGTAGACTGCACCCTCCTTTGCTCAGCTACTGTGGGTTTGCTACTGGGAGAACAGATACACGGGGCTCGGGAAAGCTGCTAAAATATTCCTGAGCTGCTTATAATTAAAAAGCTTGTATTCTCCCCGGCCCAACTCAGACATCTGTGGTGAAGCAAGGGCAGGGACTAGTAAGCTGAGGTCCAGTGTACATACTGAGAAGCTCACGAAAGCCAGGGGAGAGCAACAACACCTTACAGGAGGGGAGTAACTCGCGCCCTCCCCAGGCCCCTACCTGTTGGCGGCGGGGCGGCAGGGCCAGGCGCTCCTTCTGTGCGGGCCACCCCAGGCGGGCGAGGCGACGCTAGGGCACAGCTGAGCCGCAGTCCGAGGCGGGAGGGAGCCCAGCAGATCTACACTCCCCCGCCCCGCTGCGGGCAGGGCGGGCTGCTGCGGGGGCCTGGGCGAGCCCATCGCGCCGTGCGCGGAGGGTGGGAGCGAGGAAGGACGGGCCAACCGAGCGGCGGGCGAGCGGGGGGAGCCGCCACCAGTCGAGTACGCGGCGACCTGATCCTTGTCCAACATGGTCGCCGCTCACACCTCCCATTCCTCATCCTCCGGCGAGTGGATCGCTTGCCTGGATAAAAGGTACCGGTATCTTCACAGGAGCGTCTGCGGAGGGAATGCTGTATGCCTGTAACCTGCACCCCTGCATGCATGTGTATGTGTGTGCTGACACCCCGCTCCCCATCAGATCCCGCCTTACATAAGGACTGTGCAGGTGGGAAGTAAAATGCCTGAAAGGCGCAGAGCCGGGGCGGCCGAAACAGGATGAGGGCTCGAAATGGTCCGGGCAGCAGTGGGAACGGGCGATCCCCACTGGGGTAGCTGCACACAGCCTGGATCCGCTGCCCGGAAAATGCCGCACGTGGTGGAGGAGGGGGAGCTCCAGGCCAGGGAGAAGGCTTTGCGGCTCGGGGGTCTGGGCTGTCGGCCGGGTACTCGCCATCCCGACCACGCTAGACCCGATGCCCGCCGCGTTCTGGCCGCAGTCCGCCCTCCGTCTTGCGTCACAGCCCATCAGCACACCGGCCCCGGCCTCCCCTCTGCATACCGGCCTGGCCGCAGCTCGCCTCACCACACCGGCCCCGGCCTCGTCTCACCTCAGCACACCGCCCTGCTCCACTTCATAGCCTCTGGCCCAGCCGCCTCACGAGTCGGGCGGGAAAGAGCAGACCCTCAACTCTAAGGGCGCAGTGGCTCAAGCAGGGGCAGGACCGTTGGCTGTAGACTGAAAAGAACAAAAACCCAAACAAGTCCACACCGAAGGAGGCTGCCTTTATTGGCGACAAGCCACTTCTGCCTGCTGCGGCTGTGCCTCAGGCTGGCGGCAGCTTTTGCTACGGGCCAGGTACAGGCGAGCGGCCAGCACCGCATGGGTGGGAGTTGCGGCTGGCTAACCTGTGCGCAGAGGTGGTGTGCAACCTTGGAAAAATACAGGCAGGTTATTTCTTCACCTTTAAAAATAAATGCCATGGAGTGCTTTCGCTGGATGTTGCAACAGAAAGTCTCGCAGTGTTGATTTGTATGGTGGGTGGTTTGAACATCCTTTGCTGTATTCCTAACTTCAACACGTACTGGATTAGCTCAGCAGCAAGGTCATTTGATTTCTGAACCCTCACTGTATCCTCTGTAGTCTAGGGAAATGGTTAACAAAAAATTAGACCATAAATTGTGCCATGTGGTTGAAATAAAGCTGTCATAAAGAACTCACACGGTTTATAGCAATTCACTGAGCACCGTTAGCTTTTGACACTTGATGCCGTTTGGGACTACTGTGGAGAGAGGCCTTTGTGCGTACAAGAGGAACCTTCCCTTTTTCCCAGTTTTTACCATTTCCAGGTAACCTCTTAGTGTTGTAGGACTGCATTGACTAATGCTGTTTTCCTTAACAGTCCAGGCAGCAAACTGTAAGAAGTTAATGAAACTTTTGGTCTGGACATCTATTTTGTTTACTATTTGCTGTTTTATTTACTATTATTTGCTATTTGGTTTACTTGTAAACCACATTTTTATGTGATTGGTAAAACACACACTGATTTCTGTGTATTTTAAATATCTACCCTTGTTTAATTGTGACAAATCCATAGAAATAAACCCACCATTTCCCACGTGATTTAGATCTGAGCAAAATCCTGAACATTCATAGCACCTCCTGGACTCTTGATGTTCTTTCTTTGTATTTAGTATATGGCTAAGCTGGCATATACTTGGAGCAAGTCTGTGGGGTTACATCAGCAGGCACTGCAGTGGATGTAGAAACTCAAGAGACAGAGTAATACAGATATAACCAAAGTGCTTTCCAGCACTCATGCAGAGGTGCAGTCTTGTGAGAGTGATGAATGATAACAAGTTTATCTTTCCGCATCATGCAGCTTATTTTCTAGTCCAATGCAAAGGTGCAATCTTTGACAATAAAAAAGCCCTTTCCGTATTTTCTCAGAAAGACCAAAATACTTGTTAATATAGCTTGCCATAATCATGTAGGTCTGTGCATTTTGTTGCATATGTGAATTCAAGGTAAGGGAGAGCTGGAATTCTATTTTCCATGGATTCAAGCTGTTTTATTCTCCTCGAGAGCTTAGGCATTTCCAGTATCAGCTTATATGTGGTTGTCGTGAGTTACACACCTGTTCTACAGGTATTAAGAGGAAGAAATAGCAAGTACCCTAGCATTCATGTGTATAAACATTGTCATTGCCCACCAGAGCAAACTAGTACATGCATATGTCTATTGATATCTTAAAATTTAGTTGGTAGTCTTGTGAAGTGGCGCATGACTGGTGAGGTCGTACTTGTGAAACTCTGAAGTTTTCTCTTTTACCAGATGACCCTGGAAATATGTCTAAACTGTCATTGCTTGACTTATTTCTGGCATGTTAAGATTTGATGTCTAAAATCCTGTGTTCTGAGAAGACTAACATATTTATAATAAAAAATTATATTCCAGCAAAGGAATAAAAACCCAATAAACCAGCTAGTTGTGATTGTGGAATTTAAACACTTTTTATTTCCTCATATTAAACAAACTGTTTACACCAGCAGTGAAAAATCTCATAGGTAGCTTTCAAATGTATCAGACAAGACAAGGCAAAAGCAGGTAGATGAGTTTTGAACTGCTAAGTTCCTTGCTGGCACCTTTTGCCGTACCTAAGGGGGGACCTTAGTGCTGCCTTCAATGCCTGACAGGAATCTACAGGAAGGCTGGAGAGGGACTTTTCATAAGGGTGCCTAGCAATAATGAGACACTGGGAGAGGTTGTCCAGGAGGGAGGTTGTGGATGCCCCCTCCCTGAAGGTGTTCAAGGCCGGGTTAGATAAGGCCTTGAGCAACCAAGTCTAGTTGAAAGGTGTCCCTGCTTGTGGCAGGGGCATTGGAGTAGATTGGAGGTCACTTCCAACCTAAGCCATTCTATGATTCTATGAATTGAAACCATGGCCTAAAAACCAGGTGGCTGCCAGATATTTTTGAAATACAAGTGATTTTCATATTTAGTATGACATAAATTTTCATCAGCTTCTTACAGTTTGCTGCACTTAACAAGGTGGTCGTTCTTGTGGTACTTTTCTCTGTTATTATTTTCTGCACTGTATTTGGTATGACCAATTCTGCTACTTTGTCAGTATCCTCAGTTAGTGTTTCCCAGACTGACTTTACACTTTATCTTTGAATTCAACAGTTATCAAAATGTATGTATGTCAATATAAATCTCTAGAAGTTATTTCATAGTTGCTGTAAGTTTTAAATTTTCATTAGCTGCAACCGTGCAGATAGTAAATTGGTAAAGGTGCATTTAGCATGGTGTATTGGTGGATGGCAGTGGTCAGAATTTGAGTCAAAGGATAACATAATTTGTTCAATTTTAAATTTCATTTGCAATGTATCTTATAGTCTGTCTTCGTATTAAAATGCTTTTAATGCCTATTACGAAGTTTCAGTGCTGATTAATATAATTTCATCAAGATACACTTCTGTCAAATGGAATTTTAACTGTCCTGAGCTGCAGTTCATGTTTAGGACAGTTGATATGTTTATTGGATAAGGGTTAGTCACACCTTGGTTGCAAAGCAAGCACCATACATAAAAAAGGGAACATTCCCTTGCAATTTTGATTTGTAAGTATTTTGTCTTTTTGAAAAAGCATATGAATGTGATAATATAGCTGTATTGTTGTGCTGGTTCAAGGCACAGATAATACAGATATTTTTATCTTGAGATAAATATTTATGGATATCATTACTTAATAAATACATGTTTTGGCATTCCACTGATAAAACAGATTTGAGAACTGACTGGTTGGAAGGATGTGTATCTTGTAGAGCAGGGTATGTAAAGAAATGAAGTGCACTTGATTGCTTTGTCTAATCCCCCATTTTTCAGTTTAACAGGACAGGACAGCCTCACCAGCACCAGCTTAGCAGAGAGGGGCTGAGCTCACTGAGATTGCTGTCTGGTGAACAACAGTGGTGACCACAGAGGAGTGACTTAAGTGGTCTAGTATGGTCTCTGGAAAAAACCTTTCCAGAGGCTTTTGGATCCATGTAGGAGGGGTAGGGAGATTCACTTTCTTGGGGTTGACTTCTGCAGCCCATCTCCCTGATTTGCGGAATGGTTCCTTTTCTGGGTTCATAACGCTGCCTTCTATAGTGACATTAAAGCTTGAATAATTCTCTATCTGCCATCAATAGAATTTTTCAAATTAATGGGCTTAGTCATTAGTGCTCTAAGGAATCACAGAATTGTAGGGGTTGAAAGGGATTTACGATGATCATCTAGTCCACCCTCCACTGCTAAAGCTAGTGCACCTAGAGCAGGTTGCGCAGGATCACATCCAGACAGGTTTTGAGTACCTCCAGAGAAGATGACTCTGCAGCCTCTCTGGGCAGCCTGTCCTAGTGGCTCTGTTACCCTCAAAGACATTTTTCCTTATGTTCGGACAGAACATTTGTCTTCCAGTTTGTGTCTGTTGCCCCTTCCTTTATTGCTGGGCACCACTGAAAAGAGTCTGGCCCCATCCTCTTGGCACTCATACTCTATGTATTTATAGGCATTGATAAGTTCCTTTCTCAATCTTCTCCAGGCTAAATAGCCCCAAGTCTTTCAGCCTCTCCTCCTAAGAGAGGTGCTTCAGTCCCCTACTCATCTTCACAACCCTCAGCTGGACTCTATCTAGTCATTCCTTGTCTCTCTTGAACTGAGGAGCCCAGAACTGAGAACAGTACTCCAGATGTGGTTTCCCTAGTGGAGAATAGAGGGGGAGAATAACACCTTTGTTCTGCTGGTCTCTCTTAATGCACTCCAAGATACCACTGGCCTTCTTGACCACAAGAGCACATTACTGCCTCATGGTTAACTTGTTATCCACCGGGACTCAGCTGTGTGGCTCAACTACCTGTGAGATTGCTATGCTTCAATGGTGACTCATTTTACTCGGGTCATGAAGCAGTTTTGTCAGAAGAAAGAACCTTTCCTGCAACTCCTGTGCCTAACACAAGGCACTCCTTGCCACATCAGTGCAAGTGAGCCCTGCTCTCACCTTCTTCTGAACTAGAGGGAAATCCTGTCTCTTGAGTCTTCAGCGTTCTCAGGAGAAAACCCTACGCAGTCTTGTGAATTAAATTCCCTCCCTCCCCCTCCCCTTCTCTTGACAGGAACAGAGGCAAAAGAGATTTCTGCACTCATTTCATAAAGAGCACCAAGAGCGCAGTGTTGGTTAAGTTTTGATGCATATTGTTTGCTAACCCTCTTTGCTTTCTACCTGTACAGCTGCATCAAACACCTAAAACCACTAAATGCTGAGTTCCTGCAATCAGTTCTATGCACATGAACTGGTGGACTTGAACAGAGTCTGCTAGGAGCGGCTGTATGAGTGAGAGTCTCAGACACAGCTTTTCTAGGAAAAGGGATACTCTGAGAATAATTTTTTTTTTCTTGTTGGATTTTGCTGTTAATTTTGAGACTCCATAGATTAACGAAGTTAGCGTTGCAAGTGGTGGTGTAGTTTGGGTGGGGGGCTTGTATAAACTACTTTTAAATCTGTTTGTAAGCTGGGCCTCCTAATCTTCTTAAAAGGATTTTGACAAGAGAGGTAATGCTTATTAGTACCTGTCAGCTAGTGCACACTCAAAAATAAGGAATGGGTGAAACCTTACTTGAAATATTTCAAGAGAGCTGTAGTTGGATGTTATTTGAAATGGTAGGAGGATGTCACTGTGATGTAGAGAATTATTATTCTCATCTATAATTAATAAGGGTAAGTTGGAGTATAAATGAGGATAGAGATTTAATACCTTCTAGATTTAATTTAATAAAGAGGAGATTCAGTGTGAGTAGGATATGGGGTTCTTCTCTTACACTGTGGGTGTAACAATAAGATGATAAAGATACCTGTTTCTGAATTTGTTTTTTGCTTATTGCAAGCTCTCTGACTTCTGTTCATTTAGAAGCTCATCTAGTGTAAAATTAACTAGCTAGCAGCATTTAGTGAGTGATAGGTCTAATGATCATGGGCAACCGTATATCTTTCTGGTACTCTTTCACACAGAAATGATTTCTGCATCTGATCCCTCATGATCTCCTAGGAACTTCTCTGATTCTTTCTGTGTGTAGTGGTAGGCATTTAGTCTATTATAAAAGATTCTTTTTAATGCTGTCAGCTAGTGCTTGGCTTACCTGCTGATTCATAACGTTTGATAATCACATTTAAAATGTATGTTATGGAGCTAGTTCACTAGTTTCAAAACCAGGTAGTAATTTTCTGAATTTGCTGAACTGCTGGTCCACATAGTATTTTGTTTGAGGGAGCACTGATTCCACAGACCTCTTCTGTGTTTGGGCATTGTTTATTTGTGTCCTCTTGCTAACTTAAAACTATACATAATTCTAAGCTCTTTATTATGAAATACTGTATCAGTATATATACTTTTCCCATAATTGCTGCAGTAGGACTTTGATACTAAATGGGGCTTCTGGATGCTGCCTGTGTTGAAATGATAGTAATCATGCTTAAGTTGAAAAAGGACAGTTGTTAGGATCTTTTGGAAGGGTTTTGTCATGCACCTGTAAAGCACATTTTAATGGGTTGGTATTATAGTGTGACAGTTAATCTAAACATTTGCAAGTTTGGTGCATGCAGATGGGGATGCCTCTCTGATAAAGCTTCTGAGAATTTTGTCATTTGTTTTCATGCAGACCTTTGGAACGCTCCAGTGAAGATGTAGATATCATATTTACACAACTGAAGGAAGTGAAAGCTTTTGAGAAATTTCATCCAAACCTCCTTCAGCAGATATGCCTCTGTGGATATTATGAAAATCTGGAAAAAGGAATCACATGTAAGAGAGCTTCATATGCTGATCTATTTTTTGGTAGATTAAATTGCATCTTTGGTTAGGATTGTCTCTAGGAGATCAGTGAGAGAACGCCATCAGTGGAATGGCCTTATAAATGTTTAGTCATAGTTAAAGGGGAAGGCAGGACTAAAGTGTTGCTTGCTTTACAAATATGGTGTGTAATGAATCTCTGGTAACAAAGCACGCATTATCGCATTCAGGACTTTGTCACTGTTTTGTTGAGAGACTAAAAGCAAATTATTGCTCTTAAGCCTTGTTCTCCCCCTGTAAATAAATTATTGATCTCTTTTGTAGGTTCTTTGTGATGTCAGGGGCAACAGTGTATCACGTAGGCATTTCACTTAATAGCGTGTGGTTTGCAGTCACTCTGGATAACACAAGGTAGATTTGCAGAGCTGCATACTTCTGTGGAGTATGACATTTCTGTACCTGCTGTAGCAACCCATGTACCAAATAAAGGTGGATAGCTGTTCTGGGTCTATGAAACTGAGGTGGAAATAAGTGGTGTCTTGTGATGGCAATGTTTCTAGAGCTGTACCAGGGGAAGAGCTAATGGAGACATGGTATTTAACAGTCTCAGGCAGCTCTCAGGTAAATCTGGCATGCTTAAGAGACACAGCACTAGCATTTGCTTAGAGTAATAGGAATTCTGGTCCTCTGTAATCACATATTTGAAGTGCCTGAACATCAAAAGTACTGCGATTACTTCTCAGTCAGAACTCCTCCTGAAGTCAGTGGGAGCTGTGTCTGCACTGGAAGATTTTGAATTTCAAAGGGACGTTGTTCAAAAAGTATTTTTTGTTTGTTTTGGTTTTAACTAAGATAGCAGTAAAAGCAAAGCAAACTGGGGAGAAGAGTTAAACAATTCTGTATGCTTTCATTGTTTCTGTCGTGTATTGACCAGTTTACTAAAGGATGTGCCTTCCAGTGTCTTGGAAATATTACTGTAATAGTAAGTAAGTAGTCTGATAAAACAGATTCTTTAGTGGAAGCAGTGACTACAGTAGTACAGTAATATGAAGGAAAATGTTTGCTAAGGTTGCTAAACTTAAAGAGATAGCTCTTAATTATAAGATTTCATCTTTCCAGTATTCCGTCAGGGTGATATTGGGACAAACTGGTATGCTGTTCTGACAGGATCACTGGATGTGAAGGTTTCTGATACAAGCAACCACCAGGTAAAATGGATTTTTCATTTAAACAATCCAATCAGTATTACAAAGAAAGAATATAACTTATATTGAGGTAGATAATAACATGTATTGTACAGATACTTTTTCTTATCACAAGCATGTTTCTCTGAGTCTCTGTTGTCCTTTCTTTATGGAGACAAATTATGCCATTCATTTAAAGAAAATGGAAATGTAATGCTCTGGAAAGGAGTCTCATTTTAATATGTCTTCTCTATACTGTCTTTTCTAGTAGCGTCATATGAAGTTAAACTAAAGATCTGAGAGTTATTGATTAATTTCTTGGAAATATTTTAATTCAGCCCTTGTTCAGAAGGTCCAAATGAACTCACCAACAGTACAGTTCAATAACAGCATACTGCAGTCTCCACTGCAGGAATGCTAAGTATTACAGTAATAGCAGAGTATAGGAGCTGCTGCCATTGTTGGACTGAAAGCCTGGAGGCAATGCCTATTCAGTGTTAAGAAATAGAACAAGTGAAATTCACCCTAAACTGCAAGTGATTTCTCAGCATCTTGTCACTTCTGGATTTACGAAATTGGGAATTCAGACTAAATACATAATAAGAATGAGATACTTCTCCTAGAGAGTTTCCCATTGATGTTGTCTAATGTTATGCTGACCACTGATGCACTTCCTGATGTGACCTGAGTCTTCTGGGAAGACATCATGTCCCATTCCCTGCTTCTGTGCATGAGATTCAAAATTGTTCCATCATTTAGCTAAGGATGGGGTTGTACCTCTATTGTGCTGTAGAACACTACTCCTTTTGCCCACCTTGACTGAATATAGCATTCATGGTGGGAGTGGAGGTATATTCTTTGCCTAGTCGCCTGATTGGAGAATGTTCTTTCATCACAGCAGATTGGCAGAATTGAGATTTTTCACGTTGTTGAGCACTGCAGTGTGTGACCACTGGGTCTTTCTACATCTTAGAGTAAAATGATAAATACAAAAGGAACTTCTTTCATGTCATTATTTTTAGTGATCACTTTACTAATTAGAGACTGATGTAGAATGTAATTAGCATAATATGAGCAATTCTCAGCATGGCCTTCCTGTCATTAATATTGTCACAATTTGGAGCAGTACTGGGCTCTTACGAGACCCTTTTCTGTGCAGGTAAGTCTAAAGCAATCAGGAATATTTTCTGGTGTTTGCCAAAAGATGGCACCACGCCGTTATTAAGGACTAGTGCTCTTTACTGATTCAGAAAGAAATGTGTCTGCAAAAGTGATCTGGATGTGTAAGTTAAATTAAGAATCCGTTTGGAATTAAACTAAGAATATTTCATTAGATGGAGGATGGAACACTTGGACCTTATAAGAAATCTAATGTAGATACTTTTTTCTGATGGTTCAGTTTCACTGTGTTTTCCTGCCAATAGAAGACTATAGAACTACATGTAGTTCGAGTTCTAGAAATTATATTCTGCAGTAATTTCTCAACTTTACGTTTCCCTCTCACACAAATAAAGAACTAAATTCTTACGACTGCCTAGTTGCCACAGCATACAGCCACACTGATAAAAGGACAGCAGCTCATGCATTCTAGTGCTGGATATGTTTGGTGATTTGGGAATCCTAAGTAGTATTGCGACTCCTAGATAGTATTTGAGTCCAGTATTTTCTCTGGGTTTGCTCCATCTTGGTGTTTATACTATGTCCCTCCTTGTCCACCTTTGATCTCCTTCTCTTTGTCCTGCTTTTAGCTCCTTCATGCTGTGTTCCAGTCTTGCTTGTACTTTCTTCTTGGCATAGTGCTAGCCACTCTTGAGCTTAAAGTACTTACTGGCACTCCCTGCCTTCTGTGCTCACTACAGACTCAGATAATGGAGAAAATAGTGACTCTGTAGGTGGACAGCCCTGACAGACTCAGTTTCCAGTGTAGTTTTCCCAGCTAGGAATGGATGACAAGTGCTTAAGGTGCAGGGGTGCTTGCAACCTACACTGGAGCACATTTTCCAGAAGCATCATCCACGAGCCAAAGCTTCCATTGCAAAATCATTGTAACTATTAATTGCTCTGTTGTTACTATTATACCATAAATGACACTAATGTTAGTGAGAAACTTCCATCAGAGAAGAAGAGATAGAGCAATTTACCTGAACTTACAAGTTTAGAAGTTTGTAGTCTTGTGTGAAAATACAGAAGGGCTATGCCATCTTTTCTGGTAAGGGATGAACTAAATTGGTATTTAGGTTTCTAGTGGTTAAAAAGTCTTTAGACAAGGGTAATAACATTTTCAATAGTTAAGATGAGTAGGAGGTTGTACTAGATCATAGAAACACAGAATGCAGTAGGTTGGAAGGAACCTTTAGAGGTTATCTAGTCCAACTCCCCTGCAGTAAGCAGGGACATCTCCTTACTAGATCAGGTTGCTTAGAGCCCCATCAAGCCTGCTCTTGACTGTCCCCAGAGATAGGATCTTCACCACTTTCCTTGGCAACCTCTTCCAATATTCTACCACCCTCATAGTAAAGAATTTCTTCCTAATGTCTGGCCTAAATCTATGCTTCTGTATTTTGAAATCTATACTTTGTAGTTTGTTGCCCCTTGTCCTATTGCTGCATGCCTTTGCACATGGCCTTGTTGAACTTCGTGAGGTTCACCTGGGCCCATTTCTCCAGCTTGTCCAGGTCCCTCTGGATGACATCCCATCCCCCTGGCATATTGACCACACCACTCAGCATGCTGTCATCTGCAAACTCGCTGATGGTTTCACTCAATCTCATTTTCTATATTATTGATGAACATATTAAGCAGCAGGGGTCCCAATACTGATTCCTGAAGGACACCACTTGCCACCCATGTCCATCTGGACATCCTGAGTTTTGTTGTAGCGATATGTGATTATAGCTGCCCATATGATGATGGCAGCTATATATGATGATGCCTATAGTGTTAATGTAAATCTGGAAAAATCAATGTGCTCAGTTAAATATATATTAGTTCAAATTTTACTAGGTGTTTATCTGTCTACCTATGGAACTTAAATTTCAGCAAGGCTTAGAATAAAACCATTGTGTAGCGGCTAACTCCTTATGCAGTCACCTTGGTGTTTGGTAGCTTTCTCTGATTAAAAGTGCGGTAAGTTATTGTGCATTTGGTCCTTAGTAAGAATGCCTAAAAATGGCCTTTACTCCTGCAGAGGCATGTCATGTGTCTTGCACTAGAAATTATGTCTAAATGCAGTAATGGATGAAGACTTCAATGTAGCTAGTGAATTGTTAATTCATACACGTTGTGGTGCACGTTAGCTTTACTCATGCAGACATCTGTGATTTCTCACAGGAAATGTTAGTAATGCTGTATTGGGACCAAGTTGAGAATTCATATAAACAAAAATATTAACATCAGTCATTATTTGCTATTATGATAAGAGGAAGCATTTAATATATCTGTTTAAATGTTTTAATAAAGACAAACACACATAGTTAGGCTCCTGTAGAGAAGCCTTGGTTTCACATTGATGCCTGAGTGCTTGCAAAACTCTTGTCATGCCACAAGAGGGCAGTGTTAGAATGCATAACGGGCTGAGGACAGGTGATCGCTGATACTGAAGTGGCTAGTTTGAAAATCGTCTTCGACTATTTGTTGCAGACCTGTTTTAAAGAGTTTGACTAGAGCAAATTTCTCTGTGACTGTTGGTTCTGTACCACTGAGATGGTAAAATATGCTCACTGCTGCTGATCGTGATGGTAATTTCATTTGCCATTGAAAAGGGGTAATACAATTTACAGTACAGAAATCTGACAAGCCTTTCAGTACTAGGTGGTGCCTAGTCTGTTTTCTGTGCAAATTATTTATGAATTATCTGGGTATTCAACATCCAATAAGAGACTGAAGAGGAATTTCGTGTTGTGTTGGTATTTTTTATTACTATTTTTATTTAAGATAAACATGTCATGCTATGAATTGCAGAGGTAAGTATAATTAATTGTTCTCGTCTTGCCTCAACTTGTTTGTAACACCTTGATAAATACTGTACTTAAAAGTCACATAGAGACTTACTAAGTCTCCTTCAAAATGAACAGAAAATGCAGCCTGTTTAGAATCTATCAGAAAGAGGTCTTTACCTTCAGTTATGATCAGATTCTGAATTTAAATTTTGGTTGACACCGTTACCCACCCAATATTACAGCCATGGTATATGGTAATAAAAGTTCCTTTTAGAGAGATTCCTGGTTTGTTGTCTTAAAAATGCTGCTGGCTGCCTCATATATGTTTAATTTTTTAACTCTATTTTTAAAATTAACAGATTTAGATGTTTAAACAGCTTAGGGATGTGATTTAGTGTGACCTTTCAGTGCTGGATTGAGGATTGAACTGGATGATCTTGAAGGTTTCTTCCTACCAAGTATATCCTGAGATTCTGTGAGATTCTGAAGGGTAACTGTAGGTAATGTCTCAGAATAAAGCTGGGAGTTAATGTATTGTGATGAAAAGCATCAGTGTGACATCTGTGTCAGATTGTGCAACGTTGTCAGAGCCCTTTACTCAGGGTGATTAAGATTTGTATTACTATCTGATAAAATGGGAAGGAATGAAGAGACAAAAGACAAAGAACAAATAGCAATTCAGTCTGCAGTTTTGCTGTAGTCTGCCAGCTGAATTGTAGTGCAAGCAGGGCCTATTGCTAGTTTATTTTGCCTGTGTTTTGGTGGAGGCTTTTTTAAGCTCATTGGTTTTTAAAACCAGACCAAACTGAACATGAGACATTGACTTCGAAAACAATTAGCCTGTTTTAGAAAAGCTTTAATGGAGGATCTGTGGGTGCTTGGGTGATACAGCAGTGTCAGTTGCAGGAAGATTCAGAGGGCTGAGCATCAAAAGCCAAATAAGTTTGTGAAGTTGCAGAGACAAATGACTGTGAAGTCAGAGTTTCAGATGTCCACATAAGAAAGGGAAGAATTTTCTGTCTGTTTCAAACTGAGGTCAAAGAAGTTATGTTATAAAGTGAAGTGGAAATAAGGAAAGAGATTTCAACAGGAAGTCCTTGCAATACTGCTTCGGCATGTAAATTGTATTATGTATGCATGTAAATAGCCTTTACGGATTTTGGAGATAACCTACGTGAAGTCATGACACACGCTTGTGTGTAGTCTGTGGTGTAATGTAAGCATGCCCAAGCTAGCTTTAATTTTTTTAATTTGAACATGACAACTCCTCTACCTATTGTAACACAGAGGTTGGCTGGTCTTATGTACTCAGCTGAGAAGCAGAGTGTGTTGGTGCGTGCTGAGCTCTGCAGTGTCATGGATGTACTGATTTTGGATTTGAAGTGAGCTTGTCGAAAGTCAGTATTGAAAAATTATTTCAAAACTTTCTGCCAGCTCGCTGAGGATGAAGTCCAAGATGTTGTAGGTAGCTTTTGGAAGATCAGGTAGAAAGATATAAAATAATGGAATATTTCATTACATTACAGTTAATTTGATCTGTAAAGAGAAGAAGAAAAAGAAGAAAAATTGATCACAGTCCTTTTAGAAGCATAGTGTCTCCTTTAAGCAAATCACTTTATCTTGTATAAAGAGGATGGCCAAGCATATGTTAGAAAACTGCAGTTCTAGTGTGGGAAGGTATTCGTAAAAGCAGTTGGCCATTTCTGAATGGCAGAAATGTACTCCAGTGGAGGTAATGGGACAGGGAAACCACTTCTTAGAACAGTTTACTTTCATGTGTATACTTTAGTTCTTCTGTTATAAAAGGAAATTTATGCTGAAGACAAACTGAACCATGTCCAAATAGTAATAAGAAAACTTTCAAAATTCCAACTTTTGCAGATCTCCAATTAAGCGTGGAGATAGTATGGTGTCCTGGGTGGACACAGGTGCAGGGTGAAATAAAGTTACAAGATGTGGAAAAATGATGACATTAAAAACAAACTCCCTTATAAACTCAAAATACTGAATAAACTTTCAAAGAAGAGTGCCCAATTTCTTTCAGTCAGCCATATGTAATTTCCTTCCCGCCCTATTAATTTCAAAAACCATGATTGTGTTTGCACACAGTACAAAAATTCTGTTTGCTAGGTTGGAGAATAGAAAGTGTCACATGGAGGGATGTGCCTTGTGGTGGTGGAATGGGGAGGAAGGAATAATGCAGAATCTTGTTTCTGATTCTTGTCCATTCCATAGAATGGTCTTACAAGTTCAGTAATGTTTTAGGATGATGCAAGGGGAGGTTTAACAACTTTTCACTGCATATGTCTCACCTGCCCATGGGAGTCAGTGAAACTGAGTACACAAACAGCCTCTTATTTAAACACTGCCATTTTGTGATGTGTTCAGAGGACAGATAGCAGTGGAAACAATCTCATCTTTTTAGGCCTTTAATCCTGCCTTTTAAATAGCAGTATGGATTTTAGCTCTTTACCGGCAGGTAGAACCCCCTGCTGTTTTTAGGATTGTAAAGGGGAACAGCAAACCGAGTTTTGAGCTGCTAGCAATCCTCCTGAAGACTACACTGAACAGCAGGAGATTCTTGAGTGTAAGGTTAACAGACGTAATGGTAAATGCACACTTGAATCCCTAGAAGATGGAAGATGTATAAACAAGGGACGGAGAGAAAATGGGGCTCTGAAGTCTTGAAGAAGGCAGATGGTCTTGTGCCCTAGGCTGACTGCAAGACTGCATCTCTGTGGAGAGCAATGATAGCTGGGGAAAAAGCCTGAAAGGACATTCTCTTGATAGAAGCCTGGACTTTAATGAATGTACATAGTACCATTCTAGCTCCTTGACTTAACACTCAATGATGTTATCTTAGAAAGTGGTTCCTTAACCAACACTTTTCCTTTTCTTTTCTATTTTATCTTTAAAAATATATTCTTTAGGGTTGTAAAGAATCAAAAAAGGTGAGGCATTTCAAAGGAGGTAATTTTTTTGAAAGGTGGGAATTGAGTGAGAGAGAAGCTGGAAAATGTAAATATATTGCTTCTCATCTATATGATGGAAAAGTTTCATTTTCTGCCAGGCTATTTGTTTTTACTGCCCTAAACAGAGATCTTTTATGTGAACTTTTCTAAAGTTGAGAGTAATGTATTTGAGACCTGGAGATCAAATTTTATGTAAACAGTAGACTTTTTTTTTTTTTTTTTGGTGGCTTCTTTGAGTGCCTATATGAGTATGGTAGCAAGCATGTAGTGTTTAAGTTCTGAAAGGCTAGAGTGTTAAGGCAGAACTTCAGTGTATAGTCTGTCTTACAGGCTGTTTGTAGAGACTTCTCTTTAGGTGCCTAGGTGCTCATTCCCAAATATTCTTTTCTTTTAAAGAGTGCCTGTTCATATTTGCCTTCCTTGAAAAAATATTTTTTGACAGTTGGTAAATTCTCCCTAGATCTTTTCTAAGATATAATTGATTTTGTTTTCCCGAATACATAATTTTATATGGTAATATCTGTGCAAAAGCAATTTGCTATGGTTGAGGGAACTGAACTATTATGGGCATTTGTCTTTGTAATGCAATTATAAAGCTACTAACTTGATCTTAATATCATTTGCCTATTAGCACTTATTAGATGCATGAAAGCAAAACAATGCCATTTTAAATACAGAAAATACTGCTCAAATGTGCTCATGCATCTCTGAGGAATTATCAGACACAACAATGCAGTGGAAGGGATGACAAAATTTTCTGCTTTTATATTTGCAGACATTTCATGAATCCTACATTTTAGAATTAAACTATATTTCTAATGTTGTATTGAGTAAAGTTAGCATGTGTTTTTATATGTATAAACATATTCGTGTATTTGTGTGTGTAATTTTCTTAATAAAATGTAGTTTGTATCGGTTTAATTTTTTAATGCTTTTAATTAAAAACATATTTTTAATGGCCCAAATGACACTTAAGGCCTGTCTTAGAAAGAGACATGTGTAAGTGTTCAGCTTCAAGCTTGTCCTCAGACTTCTAAGTCTAAAATAGGACATCCATCTAAAGATCTTGATTCAATAAGTTATTTAGAGTATTCTATTTTTTTGTCTGCAGTAGCTCATAATTTATATTGAAACCATTAAGAGCAGTTCCTGGCCGAGGGATTTAGCCATCTTTCTGTGACACGAATGGCACATTCTCACATACTCATTTGAGGTGGACTTTACTGTATGTTTAAGACTATCCCTAGTACTGTTCCAAATTGGTTTGGTCCTTCAATAGTTTTTCAAATTTCTGACTTACATAAAAAGAATTTTAATTTTTTAAAATCTGCTACTTAATTGACAGGCATCCCTTAACAATTGAGAGATTGACTGATAGTTTCCACAGAAGGGCTGAGAGATGATGAAAATGTGTGACTGCATGGTGCACAACCCTTGTACAGCAGAGAAATACATGATAAATACAAGAGAATATTGTCATTGGAAGTTACACTTACTGAGAAGATGTAATGATCCAATTCTCTTTCTGATGAGGGTAGGCTTTATAGGGCAGACATTTATATTCCAGGATTGCATTTTTGATGCTAGTTATCTTCTGATCATCTCTGACATTTCTGAAGGATCTCATCATCACAGTACCTTTTAGAGGTAGATGAGCAGAAGTGGTAAGTTTCTTCCCAAGATGGAGGTGATTCTCATGTTCTCCACTTTGCAGACAGAAATGTCTTATTTAGCCGGTGGCTATAGGAAACAGAAGTCCGACTTGCTTCCACATTGAGACTTCCTTTATTAGTAATCAGGATACTGAATTTTGTCGACACTTTAAATTATTTTAAAGCAAATTGCTGAAGGATCTTAAGGAAAGTCTTATTAGCAGATATGACACAAAGACTCCTAAAATGTCTTAGAATGTTTAATGTGTGTCATTTTGTTTTTAATTCGAAGGATGCTGTGACAATATGCACTCTGGGAATAGGAACTGCTTTTGGAGAGTCCATTCTGGATAACACTCCTCGCCATGCAACCATCGTCACCAGAGAGTATAGTGAGCTCCTTCGAATTGAGCAGAAGGACTTTAAAGCACTTTGGGAGGTAAATTCAGATTTATTTGCAGTTCATGCAGGAAAAAGTGATTTAACCTTTTGAGTGTTTGTAATGGATTATCATCTCATCTATACTGTAAGCAAAGTAGTAATTCTTTTAAATTAGTTCAGAGAAAAAGAAATTTTACTTCTTTTTAGTGCTTCATGTTCTGCATGACTCCTGCATTCCTTCATATGGACTCTTCTAGTGAAATAACTTAGGCAGAATTTCAGGTGGAATTTATTTGTCTACTACAGGTGTTGCTTTCTTAGCCTTAAACTTGCTATTATTGCCAGCATTTATGAGGAGAGTCTATCCTTAATATATTCTGATATTTTAAAGTATTCCCCTTTACTTCTGTCTCATCATCACCTCTAAGGGATTTAGCATTTGCAGATAGGTCAAGATCACTTAAATATTAAGTTACTGATTACATGTGAATTCCCTTAAAACTTTTCTTTGTGGAGAACATACTACTGAGGTTCTTCATTCTGTAACCTCTGCACTTTGGTATCCGTGCTAAGAAGGAAGACTTCATTAACATACTACTCTGCTAAGTTACTGAACTTCAATTGGGTTGCATTTTTGTAAGCATTACACTTGATTTGAAAAGTGTTCTGGGAATGGGAAGGCATGCTGATGACTTGGCCCACACTGCTGGTTTGTGCTTCCAGCTTGTTTTAAATGGAGACTGTACACATTTAGGTATTGTGTAGAGCTGTCAGATGGTGTGACAGAGTCTGAAAGCTGCAGATCTAGGGACACTGTATTTCAGAAATATATGCTGGTTGTGGTTTTAGTTCAGATTTTCTCCCAAGTGCAGACAGATAGGGTTTTTTTGGCTTTCTCTATTCCTGATAAAGAGCAGTATTATATCCTAAATAATTGTCCTAAAGCAGTACTGAAGTAAAAGTATCACAAAGAAAATCATATCCACAACTAGCTACACTGATTGAGGAAACAGCGTTAATATCACCTGTCTGCAAATACGTTGCCTTGAGCACAGTTAATGGTGCAGCAAGACCAAGCGCAAGAGACCCTTGTGTGAGTGAAACGTGCTTGCCCTGACACTACCAACTTTTCATTCTTTGAATTGCATACCCATAATTTGTACTGTTTGCTTATCAGTGTCTACAGCTCAACTAAAATGCTCATAAAGTCTCATAGCAAATTTTAATAAATTCACCATGTCATATTTTTCTGCAGTTCATGCTTTTTTCTCTACAGGTGTCGCTTTATAGTTTTAGTCTCTGGCATTGAAAAATTAAATATGCCAGCAGTCTCATCTGTTTAATATATGCTACATTTGCCAGTGGTCAGAAATTTTTCATGTAGATAGTTCCTTACAGGCTCATTATGGAGAAGAATAAATCTAACTGTGGATTTCTCAATTGACTTTTTTTTTAAAAATTCACTTTTAATTGATACAAGTGGAATCATTTGTGCTGTGCGTGTGACTCTCCTGCTAAACATTCAAAGATTGTTGATTTCCTGTTAGAAACAACTGGGAGTGGAGGTTAAATTATCTTCTTAAATACGTTGAACCTTAAAACATATTTAAAGTTGTTTTAAAACAAAAACACCAATGTAAATTGGTCTTTAATCATTAATTCAATGTTATTTCTAACAGTTTTGCTGATTTTGATGAGATTTTGGGTGATGGATTCTTTTGGAAAAGGTCATGGGAACTATCAGAGAGAGCCTCAGTACACATCATGTGTATTACAGATTTTATGAAATTATGGCAGTTCCTGGCCAAGGGATTTAGCCGTCTATCACATGAACACCATGTGCTCGTGTTTGGGACTATCCCGGATACTCTGTTCCAAGTCTGTTTGGACCTTTAATAGTTTTCTTGAAATCTCTGATTTATGTAAAAATTAGTCTGCTGCAGATGTCAGTCACAGAGCACAGTTAGCTTTGTGGTGCTTCTTTGCCTGTTGCACAGTTTTACAGTGAACTTTGCATGTGTTTCGGTGTGATTTCTCTCAAGGAGGCTGTCCCTGTGATCTTAGTGAGTGGAAAAATCATGCCATGAAATATGACTTTGCTAATTAGTTTGAGGCAGAATTAATTTGTTAGTTTTTTTTCAAGGTTGTGTTTGTTTCCTTGCAATCTACTAATCGTATACAACTTTCAGCCCTCCAGATACAGAGAATTAAATTGGAGAAAGTAGCAGTTTGTCCATTAAAAATGTTGAATAATTCCAAAAGAATAAAATACAATAGTTTAAAAACAAATGAACTGTAGGGTTGGAATTATTATGAACTGTAGGGTTGGAATTATTTATTATTTAATTATTGGAATTATTTAATTATTGGAATCATTTATTATTTAAGGCACGTTTGGACGTGGCACTTGGTGCCATGGTCTAGTCTTGAGGTCTGTGGTAGTGGGTTGGACTTGATGATCTTTGAGGTCTTTTCCAACCTTGCAATACTGTGATACTGTGATACTGTGTGAATTCTTAAACATTTACTCTTTTGCGAATGTAAGATTTTTTATAATTAATGGTAGAAGTGCAAAAAATACATTCTATGTATGATTATGTGTGTGGAGATTTTTGTTGGTTTTTTTTTTTTCCCATGAAATCTGCTTTTGGGAAAACTTACTTTTTCTCCTTCTTTTGTGGAAAAGAACAAATGAAATCTTTCTGTTAGCTGTTTAAAATTTTTTTTGACAGACCATGGAAATTCCAAGGCTGAGGTTTTTGATATTCTTTTTATTTTTAGGTTATGAACATAATCTTGGAAAATGAACCAGTGTAAACTGATTTAGTACTGACTTTAATGATAGGGCAAAGAGATGTGAGACCTGCTGTTTTTCTACCACAAATCCATTTAGTTCTTTGAAAGACATATATCCATTTATATATATATTACTCATGGAATTTCTAATGTAAATCCTGAGATTGAGTTTAAGAGAGATAAAGATGTAATACCTATCTGATTTAGTTATTTCTAAGTTTAGAAACAGAATCTCTCTAACTTCGCAGTGTGAATTTGCAGATATTTCTGAGTTTTGTTTAAACTGAAAAATAACTTTATATTAGCTGTATTGCTCTCAGAAACAATTGTATTGATAAAATGTTTCACAGCCAAGATATAGCTTATTAACATATTTAATGCACAGTATACTGTGAAGTCTATCAGTTTCTTTGAGTACAATTACGATGGGGTCTGTACTGAAAGAAATAGATTACTGCTTCTGAACAGACTGTTTTTATCGCTGTTCCTCCATCAGTTTTATAAATTTAAATACTCTTAGAGGAAGATATAGGATATCCTTTATAATCATTTGCTTCCTAGAACTACATATTTGATCAAATCTTTAAATACAGAAAGTTTTTTTCGCCTCCATTTTTAACAGGAGATGCTGGTGAAAACAAATTATATCTTGGTGACAGCAATTACCAGTTAAAATGGTCTAGTCTTTTCTCTAATGACTGCATCTGTTGAAGCAGCATCCTGTTTGGGAACATCTGTTGAACTTGTTAGCTTACTCATCCTTGGGGACTCATTTTCTATCAATGGCTGCTATAGTAGAGTTAAGATGAGGAAATCTCTCGTTAGGTTCTCACACAGATGAGCACTGTTGTCTGATGAAGAAGCTCTGGGAGGTTATGGGAATCAATGACGAGTTGCCTTTGTGGCCCAGTTGTCCCTGGCCTTCATCTCCAGGAGCACTAACAAACTTGAAAGAAGTTGTTAGCCACTGTTAATAATGCTGTAGGTTTCCAAGGGGCTCTGAATCTGTACGAAGAGATACTCTTTGTGTTGGTAAGACCTTGCTTTCCCTCTTCAGCATTAATGAGTGTGCTAGCTACCTCGCCTGAAAAACTGTTTCAAAACACAAAGGAAAACGCATCCAAAAATAAACATGAAAGAAGGCTGCACATGAGGAGCTCTGGTCATGCACATCCTGTTGGGTCACTAGGTTGCTCCACCCTTCATAGCTGAATGCTTTTAAACAAAGTAGGAGTGAAATGAATATATATGAGCAGTGTTATCATTACAGGAGTTTTCTGTAGTTCATCCTCAAGCTTTGTCCTTTCATGCAGTTGCAAACTGATTCAAACCCAGACAGGAAGGGAGTGAATCTGCTGAGAGGTGACTTATTTTTAGAGGTCTTTCCTACCACAGTGAATTACTCAGCCTTCCTTGGATAACGTACAAATAACTGATTTCCTTTTGTGTGGAATAAGATTATGTTAGAAGTTTCTGAACATGCCTTGAGAAACATTTGATCCTGAATAAATGACGAACAACTATTACTTCGGTATGCACTAACTTTGGAGAGAGGGAGTCTTGGCCCCTATAAGGTCAGAATGGATATTTTATTTCTTTTTTTATTCGTATTCAGCAGCACACACATCTTGTAGTTGGAGAACAGTAGTGTAACTTCTTTCCTGCTTTTACCCAGCTGATGATAATTCAGTGGCCCTCAGCAGACTTCACTGCTCTGAAATGGCAGCTTTGGGAGAAGCAGCTTTTTTACCGTCTTTGTTTTCTGAACACTGTGAATGTTAGTTTTTAATGAGCTAATTTAAAAATGGATCTTCTGTTAGAACATGTTACACACCTTTTCAATGGAATGCCATGTAGGAACTACACATGGAATGGCATGCTGGCTTAAATGTTGTAACACTGTTGAATGACATTTCTGAAAAGGATTTAAGTTCATCAGAATTGCAACTACAGCTCTCACCACATCTGCGTGTAATACTGGTTTGGGTTTTTTAAGGTAGGACTTATTCATATCCCTTATATCAAGATACAGTATAATCTTGTGGCTCATTTTATGTGTTAGGATTATGGCAGTAAGGATTACAAAGACGTTGTAAAAATACATAAATGAAGATGAACATGTAAGGATTTTAATTTCTTTTATCCATTTTGGCCATACTGTATGTGCTTATTTATCAAAGTGTTACTGAATATTATGTAGGTATTTTTGCAGTGTAATGCAGTAGGAAGCATTTCAGAGAGTCAGCCTTTTCATTGTCTTAGACTGCTGGAAAATAAATTTAACATTGCTCCTGAATACTTCTGCATGTTTAAGTAGAAGGACTCTCATGTAAATGTCAGTACTTTCAAATGTACGTTTTCACCAATGAGTATTCCATACCAGAAATTCTTTCTAGTTCATTTAAGTGAGAGATTAAGTTCGATCTGATAAATTAAATATTGGGAGCAGGGAATCAAACAAAAAATCAAATCTATGTCCAACCCCTAAACTATCAGCTTGATTTGTGGTACACTGCGCTGCCGGTTTATTGCCCAGCAATCAATTGCTCTGATTGACTGATCTTTGCTCCAATTTACTGATTTCCCATAGGCAAACATAGTAGAGATATAAAACTATAGTTTAAAATACAGACTATTTAGCTTTGCAGGGTAGGCAATCGTGTGATAAAAAAAATGAGAAATGCTTGGAGACCCACCACAATATAGAAAGATAGTCATGGAACACTCAGTTGTCTGTACCCACTTCAAATCACACTCTCTGTTGAGTGCTCAAACTCTGCCTTAATGATTTGTCTCTCTAATGGGGCATTATTTGAGAAATACAGAAGTGATTAAACCACAGTAGCCTGCATTTGCATTCTAGCTGGATACTGTGTTTACTAGCATCTCCAATACCTATCTTGTCAGAATAGAGAAGAATCATTCATGTTATCAGATGTACAAGACAGAAGGTGTTGAAAGACCCAAGTGTGTGGAATCCTTTGGATTGTTTTGTCTGCAGATCTTCAGCTGATAACCAATTCAAATTTGTATGCAAAGAAACAGAGCTAGTGTGGGAGACATTGAAAAATGAAGTGATAGTAGACAAGCAAGAGATTTTTTTCCTAGAGTAACAGATGGAAGGAAGAGGGATATATGAAGACCTCCTCCCATACCAATCTGTAGAATATGACAGAAAACACAGAATTGGCAAGGTGCAAGCAAAGCTTTTAAAGTAACTAGCATCCCACCTTCTTACCTTCTGTGTTAATACTGATAAAGCATGAGATGCTGGTGAAAACAGAGATTCCAAAATTGTTGTTATCCATACAAGTGCCAGATTTTACTCTCAGTTTTTCCAGTGTGAATTAAGCATATTTTGAGTGAATGCAGTACAATTGCTTTGATACACATGGAGCTGAGTGGGATCAGTCTTGCTTTTAGTGCTGCTGTTACATTGATTTTGAGCATCTTGAAATACACATTTAGATTTTTTTTTCTTGTTTTACTTTGTCAGATATCTCTGAATCACAGAATTAACCAGGTTGGAAAAGACCTCTAGGATCATCGAGTCCAACCTATCACCTAACCCTTCTAATTAACTAAACCATGGCACTAAGTGCCTCATCCAGCCTCCTTTTGAACATCTCCAGGGATGGTGACTCCACCACCTCCCCGGGCAGCCCATTCCAATGGGCAATCAGACTTTCCGTGATGCATTTATCCCTAATGTCCAGCCTAAACCTGTCCTGGCACGGTTTGAGACTGTGTCCTCTTGTTCTGTCACTGGGTGCCTGGGAGAGGAGACCAACCCCCACCTGACGACAACCTCCTTTTCAAGCAGTTGTAGAGAGCAATAAGTTCTCCCCTGAGCCTCAGGCTGAACAAGCCCAGCTCCCTCAGCTGCTCCTTGTAGGGCTTTTACTCCAGCCCTGATTTTAATGAGTGATGTTCTGTCTGGTAGAGCATATCTAAATGAACATGAAATGACATTCTGTCCTCAGTAGCCAGGCTTACATCAGAACAAGCCATGTTTGTGAGCATAGCAACACAGTGGCAGCTTCTTTCACTGGGGTGTGTTAATCACTTCATATTTTTAAAAATGGCTGCAGAATTTGCAAAGACTGCATATCACCTAAAGTAACCTTCCTGGCCATTGGCAGAGGAGAAAGATATCTAGGAACTAGGTTTTTCACTTCAATAACGCAACTTTTCTCTTGGCATGCTGTGTACTGATGGAAGCATACAAGTCTTTTGATAAGAGACTCTTTATGATATTTACTAAATAATGACATTGTGACTGAAAATTTGATAATCAATAACTGCTCTGGTTCAGATAATTTGCTGTGCCATTATATATGATATTCAGTATTGTAAGTGAGGCACAATTTCTGTAGAAGATTAAGGAACCAAGTTAATTTTAACTCTGTGAGTTTCTTTCTTTGTTGTTATCCTTGGTTTAAGATGACAGACATGCGCACTTCAAACACCCCTTAAACGACTGAAGACTTTGAAAAATAACAAGCTGATTGGAGAGGCCTGTGGAAGGATTCTTCTTCCTTGTGTCTCTTTGCAACCAACTGTCCTGGTGCATATTCTTGTATGTCATCCCCACAGTCACTTTGCACCTTAGTCTCCTGGTTTGTTCTGAATCTATTTCAATAGCAACATTTCCTGACTGTGTCCCTCATCACCATGTGGAATAAGCCTTTGTAGGCCTGAGTTCTCTTAAACCATGCTGACACATCATTTCTCTTAGGTGCAGTTCTCTACCACTGCAATAATGTCTGTCAGCTTGAAGCCCCTGTTGAATCCTATTACACCAGACACTGTGCAAAAATATATTATCTTTCCTATTTACAGCCCTTGTAAATGTTTGTAAGTTTATTAGCACTTCAAAGAGTCTTAAATTACATTGCAGAAAGCTTGACTTATTGGAGATTGTTTCATGGATAAAAAGAAATAGAAACATCCAGGAAGCATGTCAGTCTCCCTGTTAAGTAATGCCTTTATTGCTTTTCTCATATTTTATTATGGTTAGAGGTAAAGTTGAAAAATATGAACTCATCTGATTTTCAAGAAAAGAAATTACTTGGTTAATTCCTAAAATATTTAAATTGCTGAAGAACATCTGACAAAATGAAATGTATATACTTTAAAGTCTGCAAATGTTTATGAGGCTGCTATTTTTCTTTGAAGCTTTACTGCCAAACTTGCACTTTCTATTACTAGCTTTTTTATTACCAGAGAAAGTACTTTTCATCCTCAGCAAATCGTATTATTGAATGTGGTGTCTCTAAGAGTGATGTGCTAAATAGCAAAAACATATTGCAAAACACAACTGGGAGCCTGTGAATCTTATTTCAGGGAACAAACTTCTGGTCTTTCATTAGTTCGTTTTTATTAGGTAAAAATATCTTTCAGAAGAATTGTAAGATTTGAAGTTTAAGAAATACTTTCTGGCTTTTTTTCCAAACATCATTTTAACTAGCAAGTGTGTGTCTCATTTTCATCTGTCACGAAAAAATGCATAGCAGAGAATTGTGTCTTTAGATATGTGTATATATAGTCTGCTGTCTATCTTATATGTACTGTGTGTATATACTACTGTGTATATATTACTATATACTCATATTTGCTTTGTCAAACTTACCTTGATTACCTGGAGCTTTGATTCTAAGTGCATTCATGGTTGGCAGTGGGTTTTACTGCCTTATGATGGATACTAGAGTGATAGACCGCATAAGACATTGACACTTCCTTGGACATGTCAAATTTTGTGGATAATGGATATGGTTGTGTCTTCCACCAAGGCATTCTTACACAATGCATGCTTGCATGCTGTAGTAAAATGTGTGCTTTCTGCTTGTGCTATGTAATGAGACAGGCAAATAATATGATAGCTTTTATTACATCAATGGATATGTTTTAATATCGACATTTAAAAAATCTATTAGCTTGAATACACTGGCATTAAAAAAAAACACAGTGATTTTTGATAATAAGATCTGTGGCAGTGGAAGGCTTAAGAGAGATTAAGACAATCCAGAAGCAAGGCTTTTTTTTTTTTTTTTTATTCTGTCAGTCTTGTTTAATTTATAAAATATTTTGTAAAAGTATTGTAAAAGCGTACAGTTTCATGTAGGAAAATAAAGAAAATCTACAAGTCTTATTTAGTAGAATGTAGATCCCTCCCTTGAATGAATGAATGAATGAATTGTCAATGCCTTGAAACTCAAAACAAGCTAACCCCTAAATATTATTGATTTATTAGTATACACATTACTATAGGAGCTCAGGAAGAGAGTGTGTTTTGCCTGCCATAGTACAGTTCTGATAGATGTCTTTTCCTGGTCATAGTCAGAACTGTAAGGTTCAGTGTTTGCCCTTGCCCTTAGACTGGTTCCTCCCTTCTTTTCATCCACAGTGAAACCCTGTATTTTTGAAATCAATGAGCATTGTGGGATTTCATCTCAGGTTATCACTAATTGCTTCCTTCATCTCGTATAATATGCTTCAAGGGCTGCTGGCAGTAGGTTTAAATCCTCTTTACCCTTTTTGTTCTGTAAGAGTTTCAATGCACTGACATAGCTGATGCAACCTGAGAGCATGAGGCTGGAATCGCTCAAATGATTTTGTGGCTCAGTAGTTCAGAGCCAGCCCAATACTTGTGCTGAGGTAAATTGTATCAAAACCTTACACAATCTAGGCATCCCAGAGGTACACTTTAAGAACTGAATATGGAAAATCCTGTAGCAGGGAGTAAGAATTATAGGGCCCAACCTGTCACCTTTGCTGATCACGGCCAGTCACAGATTTCAAGAAAAGAAAGATATTTTTAAACCCCCAGTAATCTGTGTGCTTGCTCTTGAATCAATCCTTGCTTCAGTCTGAGCAGTGGGACTCCAACACTTGGAGTTCTTAATGATAGTGGTGTTGCTCTAATTCATTCAATTCTAATTAGTTCATTGACCTACAAAATTCATAGAAATCTGTTCGCCAGCAATATGAAAATACCAAGCCTGAAGCATGCCCCAAGGGACCTACAGGCCCACTCTCAAGGGGATTTATGAAACAACCTGTTCATGGATATTTTCCTTCAACAAATGGTTGTTAATGCCACAAATACTCAAGAACAGCACAAAATTAAGATGTGGTCATCCATGGCATGTAGTCCCTGTATCTCTATGCTCTGTAATGAAGTGGATGTTCACAGAATTAGTGTTTTCATCTAATATCTCTATTAGAGCCTGTCATTGGAATCTATGGTTTATCAGAATTTGTGGATTCGTGCCATCAGTGTGATGTGATGCTTAGGGCTCAATTTCTTTATCCTTTATCTCATGTCTGATTAGATAAGAACACTGGTGTGTTTTCCCTCTGAACTCTGCCTAAAATAAGCCAGGCTCGTATACCATTTGTTAGAGGGTGATAAATATTCAGCATTTAAATTAAACCTTGTCATCCTGCATTTAGTACTTACTGCTTACATTTTGACCTCTGACCGTTTTCCTGGGTAATCTCTATTTAATTTTGCATTCCACTTCTTTTCTGACCTTTGAAAATTATCTTTTCTGACTACCAGTTCAAGCCATTTTCTTGCATATTAACCACTTCATTTTCCAAAACAGACTAACAAACTTTATTCTGTTAATTTCTGCAAAACCCTATCCAGACAGTCCTGAGGACAAGTGAGTGAAAGCAGGCACAGTATCATTATTTTGTTTTAGCATAATAAAAATGTGCATTACAATATGATTTTTGTATGACTTGGTCTTTCAGACCTTCAAAGAACTCATGCTGTTCTGAAAGCACTGAGTTATAAGGGAACTTGTTTGAGTTACTTAGGCTTTTATGGTTAATTCTCTCTGGGGATAATGCTGGAGACTCTCAGTACAATTAAGGAAAGATTAAAAGCTCAGTATAGGCTTATTTTCTATCTTCTTTCTTTCTGCCAGTACCCTTCAAGCCTGTATCCTCTCTAGAAGCGTGAAACATTTTTCAAAGGCCTTTTTTCTTTCTACCATCATTTCTCAGACAGTTTTCTGGTATGCGTCTCTTCCACAGATTTATGAATATGATTTCTTTTCTTGTATTTGTCACTTTTGATCCTCCTAGCATTTGATGCCAGTTTTGTTGATCTCTGTTTAAGAGTTCACTGGATATTCTCCTTGGGTTTATCTGTGACATTTAGATACTACTAGATAACCAGGGATCACCAAGTAGTTAGGAAGTAAGTCTTGCACTGTTGAAGCTGATGAAAATTATGCCATCACTTAGTATTTCTTGGTTAGTACACTGGTTCTGTAGAGCAGAAGGAGTGAAATGTAGTAAAAGTGTAGATGTCTGAATACATTGGTGTAGTAGCAGGTATGATTACTGAGAAGATAGTAATTTTACATAATGCTTTATTGAGGAAGAGCTACACTTCAATCAGAGCATGTAATAGCTGGAGCACTTACATTTGTGTTTACTCTTGTTTATATAGAAAGGCATAATATTCTTAACCCAAATGTGTCCAGCTTCATTAATTTCATTGCAGTAGTGGCCTGTAGAATTTGCCCTGTCTGTGACATAAGTGTGTACATAGTATGAATTCTATCTCATAAGCTGATAATGAATTTATTCTGATTTCTCCTCCAGAATTTGTTTTCAGAGTTCATTCTTTGGTTCTTGTCTGTACTGCTTTCATCCTCCTTGGATGATTTCTCTCTGTTCTCAGTATTTATATCCCTCGCTGTTTGCACACTATGATCTCATCTATGTTTTATCATAACTTTAAAACAAATCACATAACTGTTATTAATTTTTCTGAAATTCCATCATGGTATGAGCTCTCTGGAACACAAAATTGTATGCCCCTGTCTTTTGTGGGAACCTGGAACAGATCTAGTTCTTGGATAACAGCATTTTGCTATTGTACTAAGAAAGACTATCCCTAGTTAAACTTAACCTAATATCTATCCTGGGCTAGAATGGTGGCAATGGGAGGTGTTCCATATACTCCCAACTATGATGAAGACCATTCCTTTCCTAGATTTTGCTCACTTATTAGCTCTATGTCTCCTTTGGATTTTTCTAAATGGATCTTTTCCTCAATATTGATAATTTCCTAGGAATTTAGGTGTTACACTTATTTTTGTAACCAATGTTTTAATCTTCTCCTTTTCCAGTGTTTTCATAATATGTTATTAAGTTGTTTATTCTCCTTTTGAGATTAGGAATAAAACACCCCAAATCAGAACCCAGTCCTTTAGACATCTCCTTTTTATATATGTTTTATATGTTTTATTGTCTTTTGTTTGCAGTCATTTAGCCAGTTGTAATTTGCATGGCAGTACTTCTACCCAAGGCACTTTCAGGTTTTCTAGGATGAGCTATGACTGTTAAATATTTTACTGATATCCAAATAATGTGACAGCTACTGCACTCCTTTATTCCACTGCTTTGGAGATTAAAAGGAAAAAAAAAACCAACATCAACCCACATGTAAAGCCTCAAACTTTAGTTAAATCAATTTTATTGCATGCAGATTTGTTTCTCTCAACTGAATAGGGGCTCTCAGACCTAACTGCAGTGATCCTTAATGCTTCATTCTTGAAGTAGTTTTGTCTTTATGGTGATTGTAAAGTTTCTCAGAACATGGTTCAGAACTCTGAACTAAAGTTAGGTAGTGGTGGTGTAAATTGTGCTGCCTGTGTGCTTCGGATAGAAAACAGTGAAAAATTACTGCAGTTATGTTACTGTAAATGTTCACAGAATCAATTGTGAAAATTCACTCAAATGAAAAAAAGGAAGAATGTGTTAGAAAGTAAAATATTGACAAGAATATATAATTCCAGTTCTTTACTCACCCTTTTTTATTCCTCTTCTGCGTTATTCTTAACTGTCCCAGGACAAAATTTATCAGTGTAAACTGATGTTCCAGTATTTTTTTGAAACATCTGCTAACATTTAAATTAAAGCACTGCCTCACTGTGGCCTCTTATTATGATTGTTGTTCTGCTACGTTTGCCCTTCTCCCATTACGTTCATTTTTGATTAATTATACAGCATAAATTCTGAATGATCTCTTGTCTCAGTGAGTACTGTTGCTTACTCTATAATATGATAAGGTATTTATTTCCACATACTGCAGATGTGTTCTGTTGTTTGTGGAGTATCCCTTTGTGCCCACATGGCAAGAAGGGGTGACAATGAAGGAGTGACACCGAACTCAACTCCAACGTCACCTTTTTGGTTCGCATCACGTTTTGTGGTCTAGTAAAAAAAAATTGACTCGCTGCTTAATAGCAGCAGCTAAGCAAGGTCAGGAAGATAAAACAGAAATAGAGTAATTGCTCGCTATATGTTGAAGAAGACGCAACATTCAAAATATGCACAGCTGATTTCAGTGACTAGTAGAAATTGTTTCCAGTCTCTTCCTGTGCAAGATTTATGTAAATATTCAAGTGAAAGTGTACTGAGCAACTTCATTCTGTTTTCAGAATGAAATTACTTATCAGAAGTTTGATTATTAATGTTGTGCTCATCCCTCTCACATGGCTGAAACATGTAACGCTTGTTTATGTTTGTGCCCCTCAAACCTGATGCTTGTTGGCCTCCTGACAATTACTTGTATTCTCACAGCGACTTTGATTTCCAAAATACAGTAGTGTTAAACAACCATGGCTTATTTTTCAATAACATTTTATTATCAGATCTATCCCCTTTTTGGACTCTTATCTTTTTATTGGAGCATGATTGCTGTTAGATTTTGATAAAAATGCCTTATGTGCACCTTATTGACATTAGAGGTTTGTACTAGGAACTAGAAACTTATAAAAGCTTTTCTGCACAGAAAAGTGGAAAAATGCACTAAGTATTGTGAGTTCTCATAATCTATATAGACCTGTTAATAACAGAGAAAAATGTGGAAAAAAGCTCCCACTGAGAAGAAGCAGTGTCCTTGACATGTCTGGATTACTTATTCCAAACTTTGTAGCAAATGAAGAAAGTTAGAATACCTCATGAACAACTCATGGCATTGATCTCTGGATAGGAAACCTGTCCCACATTCACTGTGTGTAATATTACATACAATAATCTAGGGGTAGCTGTCTACTTACCAAAACAAATTTTCCCTCTTCACCTAAGTTAGGTTTTGACCTTTAGTAGTTTTTCTTAAGTGTGGTATAAAATAATGGTCTTTACACATGGGCTTTCTGAAGCTTAGCATCCTTTTGTGAGGCCACATCTGTCCATTGGGCAGATGCACTGTTCTCAGATGAGCTATTTCATCTCTCTGGGATTGAAGGCTTTAAAGCTAAGTTCATCTGTGTTGATTATTAAATATAAATTTATTGATAGATTCGACATTCTTTAATGGAAAGCAAGGAATAAAACACAATGTTATGTTGTCATGCAGTAAGACAATTTATAAGTGGCATGCTTTATTTTGTCTTGGGCCTGTAGTCTGATCTTACGTGGGAAGTGGAAAAGGACATTTCACAACACTTGGACTAAAATGCGAGAAGGGATGTAGGGTCATTTTGAGAAAAGTGAGAAATGAAGCTACTTCATAAGACTGTTTTTGTAAGAAAAAAATGAGGCTGATTTGGAAAGATACTCAGAAGAAGGTTTGTGCTTTGTATCTGCCTAGCTTTTCCCAGTGGTTCTCAGTACAGTGTTACCTGACAAGTGGGTTTTGTAGCCTGTGGGAGGGACAGCATATAATCTACTCTATTTTGTTCTTAGTTGATTCTTGCTGATTATGTAGCTCAGATTGTATAGCCTGTGCAGTTTGCAGCTAGTAGACTCCCATGATTTTTAGAGGTCTTTGTATTTCAAATTGCATCCGAACTTTTGTTTTGAAAGAAAAATCCCTGGGTTTCTTGCAGAGAGTTCTTGGGTTTCCCTGCTCTGTTGTTTTTTGTTGCAGCGAGAGCCTTGTAATGTAAACTGGACACCTGGGGTTAAAGTGTTCCTAGTGATTTCTTTTACCTAAATATGATTGATTCTTCAATTCACTAAAGCCAAGCCTATACTAAAATCTTACTGGCAGGGTTGTGGGGAAAGTGTTGTAGTGCTAGACTGGGAAAACAGGGATTTTGTGTGATTAGCCTAATGGAGGACTGGTACAAGAAATAGTTGCAAAAGAGCTTTTGCTGGCATGAATTGTATTAACCCTAAGATAATATATTGACAGGTTAAAATGTTGGCCTTTTGAAACTTGTATATTCCCTTAATTTTTCCATGTCATGGCAGTGCTCCATAGGAGGAATGGGCAGTTGTTGATTAAACAGACTACCAGTAAATTCCTGTGTCCTTCCCTATAGGAAGCCTAAGATGTGCCAGCTCTGCTGAGCTTCTGTTGTGATTTCTGTCTGCAAAAAGACAGGTCATAGAAACTTGCTCTGTGAAAACCATGTCTGTGCAATTTTGTTCAATACATTTAGTTTTACCCTCTTGGTTTCTTCTTATGTAAAGTGAGGGAGAAGACAGTACGAAAGCTTTTGTGTGACTGCTGAGTGGCTGAACATTCAACAAGCTATACATCCATATGTATTATATGCAGTGCTTACCTGAACACCCAGGCTCTCAGTTGAAGAGATTGCCTTTTGCTGTGCTTTCCTGAGGCCTCAGCAGAAGCAGCTGGGTACTCTTTCTGTGATGGTATTCCCGCTGCGACTGTTTTTCGTGGGGTTTAGATGTCTACCAGAGAATAATCTTGCTGATCACTTAACCTCCAAAATGTGACATTTTCAACCAATCAGTTACTTGCATGGTTAAATGCTCTTGATACCTTATCTGTGTATGGTTTTGAGAACCTTCATTTTTTTAACCCGCATATATTTAATTTCTTGAAATTGAAGTGGGTTTGGAGTCAAGAAGAAATTAAAAATCCATACAGGATTTTTTCCCTTCTTTTATTTTTTCCCCTCCCAGCTAGCTATCTTCACTTTTAGTAAGGTTTTAATGTTGGAGTTTTTTGTTAGTGTTGTTTTCTTTTTTTTTTTTCAGTAGTCATGTTTAATTAAAAGTTACTTACATGTTTTCAATTATAGATGATAATTTGTTTGACTTTACACTCTCAATTGCCTTGAGTAATTTCCTGTGGAAATACATATAATCCATTTGCATGTTTGAAGTATTAGCGTGTCATTTGCATAGCTTGTGTGTAACACTTAAGCAAATCACTGGGGCTTAGGAAGGACAGATGATGCTTCTTAGTGGTAAACAGTGATAGGTTTGGCTATTTTTTCTTCTCCCTGCTGAATAGATATGGAAGCAACTTTGCTGAGAGAACTGGAAATTATGTTCAAACCTACATGTTGTTGCAGTAAATAATTAGGGCTTAAGCAAGTGGGCCAGCAGCAATGTTATATTCATATTTATTCTTGACATAAGTCAATGCATAATGCTACATAGCTTCATGTAGTGCAGCAGAGAAAATACATATTAACACATCCTGGTTGGTATGTGTCAAAATTCTGTCACAGATAAGGCTGCTAGAGATGAGAAAGTAAAAGGTTCAAATTTTGTTGCAACTATATATTAAAACTACAGTTTGTTTGGTCTACTAAAATGAATTCATTGGTTAGTCCTGGAATGGAACATAGTATATATGGTTCTGCCCACCCATGTTTAGAAGAGATGAACTCATTAAACTGGGATAGGTGCAGAGTAGGACTACCATGGTAAGCATGGTAATCTGTTTTGTACCATAAGAGTGAAAGAGCACGTCTGTTGATGTGAAAGCTGATGGGAAGTAGTTGCTCTATAAATACATGAGACCACCGTTTAGGGGAAATAAACTGTTGCAGGACAGTGCTGCTCAGGAGCAGGTGGGTATGAATGCAATTTGAGTGTATGTTAGAAGTTTCTTACTGACCACCAGAGCAATGAAGGTCCAAAATAAATTTCTAATGGGAGTCTGGGAGATAAAGAAAAACTTTATGTTTTAATTGGAATTGAATTATTCTTTTAGAGTAATTTTTGTACATATGTGCAATAGCAGCTCCAATGCAGCTGCAATGATTTCAGTATTTTGGCTAAATGCCTTTTTTCTAAGACAGTAAAGATCTCCATGAAAACAGAGGGTCCAAATTTTTTTTCAGTTCCTAGTGGAAAAGTGTCCTTGTTTGCCACGTCCACATCATAGTTCTTTTTTGTTGGTGGAAGCCTGTTGGGAAGGTCAGCATCTATCATCCAAAGACACTTCTTAAATTCAAAATTATAAGATGCTTACTCAGCATTTGCAAGGAGCTGTCTGAAGGCTGAGGGACGTGAGGTTGAAAGTGCATCAGGTCCCCAGTGTTTCCATTTAGCCAGCTGCTAGAAGATCAGCATTAGGGATGTTTGAAACTCTTTATTCAGTTGCCTCTTTTCAGGAGATTTATTGTTCTGGTCTCTGGATGCCCTTCTTCAACAACACAGAAAATAAAGGAAAGCTGTGGAAGCTTGAAGAAGTCATGCGTGGTCCCACACCTGGATCTAAAACTGCCTTTATAACAATATTCTGTCCTTGAAATTGCAGTGCTTCTGTGGCAGGTGTAGAAAGAAGTATATATAAAATCCAGAAAGTACTTTGAAATGGGTGTTACTATGTTTTACCACAGACTTTGACATTGGAGCAAAACTATATCCTCTTGATTTTAGGGTTTGTTATAAAGTAGTGAGTTAATTCTATTTCCTTCTTTCTTTCCTGGTTTCCTGTTTTAGGATAAGATGCTCCATCTAATGTTTTTCTGAAACAGATGATAGACAGAGTCTAGGCCTTTATGAGTAGCTGAAAATTTTTGCTATTAGAATATTACTAGTGTTTAAGCAGCCCATATTTCTTGTTTAATTTTCAGTTATGGCATTTGTTTCTTAAAAACAGAGGAACACTTCTGTGATCAGAAAGAGTAGCAGCTAGGAACAGCAGTGATATGAGTCATTTTGACAGTGAGCAAACTTGTCAGAATGTTCACATTTTCAGGACTAGATGGTCTAAGACATCCTTTTTTCCTAAATATTTTTCAAGGTCCTAATGAAAATTTAAACAGCTATCTCTCATGGTGTCTTGAATTGAAAAGATCATGAATTAACAATTGCATTTTACTGCTAAAATACTATTTGTTTAATGGAAAGTCAAAATAGTAACAACAAGGTTCAGTCAGGTTCTTTGTAATAGTTTTAGTAGCTGAATTTGACAATCCCATAGTATAAAGTATGTCAATCTTCAGAAGAAAAGAGAGAATTCGTAATGAACACGTCTCTGTAAGGCACCAAAATAATTTTTAACTAAATGAGTTTATGTATTAACATTACCTTTAACATATAAGTTCCTTAAATTTCTGTTTTTCATAAGCCCTGTTTGCAGTAAGTAATTTCACATCATCCACTTCTTTGGGATAAACTAGGATTTCACTGTCATACCTTTATGTTAGAAAGTACAAATCCCATGGTTTTGGCTGAAATGTTGGTGTATTGCAGCTGTCTCTTGCCTAGGGCAATCTACATAGGAGCATATTCCTTTAACAGACTAAATCACAAAAAAGGCTGTAGCAGATTTACTGGAATCACTCTTCTGTATCTCTGACTGAAAACGAGGCTTAGTGGATAAAAGCATGGTGTTTGTGTGAGACTACCTGCTTTGCAGTGTTTCATAAAGAAAAAAAAACACCTCACAATGTTGTACTACATTCACTGGCTCTTTAATTCAGATTGCCAATGATAATGCAGAGTCTACCGCTAAAGAAAGGTAGGATGCAGAAGCAGAAACATTAGTGCTAATCTGCTGCGGAAGGACTAGATAAATCAGCACAGCTCTCATACATCACTAAGAGAGAAGCTGATTGCAACTTGACCATGTGCCTAAGTGGTCACATCAGCAACAAGAACGGAGCATGGATAAAAACCTCAAAACGTACCCTTAGGGCTACTTGCTGTGCAGGACCTATAATAACACATCAATGTAAGTTTAAGATTTATTTATTTTGTTTGTTTGCATCGGTTGCAATTACTTTTTAAAACAAGATTATAGTTTTATTCTGCATAGATTTAGGGGAAATAGAATGGAATGAAGTATAATACTAAACAGATAATAGTTTGATGCCGTTTATGTCTATGAATAATAATGGGCTTTAATACTGTGTGTCTCAACACAGTTCTTTCTTTGAGGATGTTTTAACATATAATCCTAACAGTTGTATATCAGAAATTGAATAAGGTTTTGGGTGAGATAGTAGGGAGATCTTTCTTCTCCATTTCTGTCATCTTATGTTTTAAAAGGATTTGAAAGACAGAATGCCACAGATATATGTATATACATTGCTTCTACTATCAAATTTCATGCAGCTTTTTATCCTTTCAGTTAAAAAAAAGAGCGATTTCTCTGGACCTTTTTATTCCTGAATTTAGTGCAGATGGTAATTTTCCTGCAATTTTTAAAATGTATGCAATTGTTTAATTTAATGTTACTTAACCATCTGCAGAAAGGGAAGGCAGGGATAAGATGGAAACTGAATAAGCATTGATTGCAAGTCTGAAAATTTAATTTTAGAAGTTTTTGCAGTAAATCTGATTTTAGTTAGTTTTTTCACTAAATTGGATTATCATATTAAATTGAGGCTACTATACAGCAAACAAATGTGTGAAACTGTCCTAGATAGTCCACATTTCCTGCTATATCAGATTATAAATATGTTGATTGTAGCTACCCAGGAATACCCTAATTGTAGAATTCAGAGCAGCATGTTTAAATAATGCATGGGAAAATAAAAAGGAAAGGTGGAATTTTACTGTTGATATGTTAAGTGATACTCTGTTCAAAAAGAAAAAATGTATAGTAAAAGTTATTGATGTGCAATCTCAGGCTCTCTCTCATGGCTTTAGGAAAAGAAGCAGGGAAGCCTAAGGTAGTTCTTGCTGTGCAGTCTGAAAGTGAAATTTGGAAGCACTTCCGGAAAAACAACAACAAAACAATAATGCTTTATTTATTTACTTTTAGGGAAAGATAGGGGCTTCAAGCAAACAAATTTATGAAATACGTTAAAGGAGGAGTGAAGAAAGCTTCAGTAATAGAAACTTGATAAAGTAAGTGTAAAGGTACAGAAGAACACCCACTTGTTTTATATAGTATTGTAGCTATGGCCAAGTATGATAACAGAAGGCTGAGAAACAGAAGTAGCCTGCATGTGTTCTGTCTACAAATAGCTTCTTTTTGTGGCAGTTGAAAAATACATGGATACTTTGGCTGTTGTCCCCTTCACGCAGTTAAAATATTCAGAATGTGGACTAGTTTCAGTTCTTGAGATACAGATATTTTGTGTAGCTTTTACCCAAAACAAAAAGTTTATCTATTAATAGTTGCAACCTCACTACAGGAACAATATGTGGGAATGAAGAAAGGGGAAGGCAAGGTTTTGTGGTAAAAAGGATGCTAGTTTTTCCCAACAGAATAAATAATCCACCTGACCAGTTGTGGAGGAAGCATGGACCAAGTGGAGATTTTATTTTTGTGCAGAATATGCATGATAACACAAGCTCTCAGTTGTATTTAGCCCCTAAAGGTGAAGGCCCATTGGAAACCTATAGGTTTAACAGTCTGGCTTAACAAAATAATAAACCCAAAAATAGAGGAAAGATGTGTACCAACAGGAAGCAAAGAGGATTGGTGGTTTCTTTGACCTTGTTACTTCTGTTCTAATGTACCCGACGTGATATTAAGTTGTAAACTCCATGGGAAAGATTCCTATATTTTTGTTGTGTGAAACATTCTCCTTTCACACATGACACAATAATCAGCCTGGTTCCTCTAATGGCCTTGGGCTTCTGCTGGTAAAATAAAGGCATAGGGCTTTTTTCTCTGTGATCTGTGTTCACTAGAACAGCAGGAGAATATTCTGGTTTACAAAGATAATGAAACAAATAAGCAGTTTTATTTTTCTTGTAACTGGACACAATTCATAGAGATTCCTACTAAAGTGATTTTGAACAGCTAGAAGTGCTATGTCTGCTGAGAGAGTCTACAGTTGTGCTCATATTATGATCTTAAAAACAAACATTTGCTTCTGTGTGTTTCTGTGAAATTTCATAATGCAGTCACACTTAAGGTAGTTGCTAAATGAATTGCATTGCATATGACAAAACTGAACTTAGGTTCAATTTCTTTTTTAGTTGAAGAGACAAAAGTCTATTGAGTGTCTTGTAGACTGAATTTGGTCTTGGATGCAGTTTCCATTAGGCAAAACAAGGCACATCCTCTTCTTCCAGGATGAAATTCTGACTTTATCTATTTATTATGCTGAGTATTTCACTGTTACCGGTAATTACTTTCACCAGGCTCCAACATGGTCTTCATTTCCACCTTCAGTTTTAGTCAATAAATTTATGCTAATTATAGTTCCTTGTACTTTAGAGAGGTGTGCTAATGGACACTAATTTCTGCACTTTTGGAGCTGCAGGGGACTCACTGATAATTTCAGTATGTCGAATTTGCTTATACCTACAATATTCAGAAAAACAACATACAAAATACTTCTTTTCCCATTGAATTTAATGGAGAAGCTCCTATTAACCAAGGTTACCAAGACAGGTCCTGAAATATTAAAGCAGCACAAGCCCTGTGGTGGCATCTGACAGAAACAATAGGCTGTCCTGAGAAAAATACCTGAATATAATCATTAGAGTTAAAAGTATTTTGATTAAATATCATTTCTTCTGATTTTCTGTCTACAAAAGAGTACAACTTCCACTTGAAGTTGGAAGTCTGGCCTCTGTTGTCTCTGTGTTGGTNCTATGATTCTATGAAAGAAAACTGTATTGCCCCAAGGAGAGGCTCTTTAAGTTCAGTAATACCAAAGAAGAGAGTGTACAGCTGTACATTGTATTCCTATCCTGAAATTTACCAGTTTTGCTGGCCATGACAAGGAGTGACATGACTTTCCTTCCTCCTGCTCCATCTTGCCCTTTCTAGGCTGTAGTTACTTCTGCTAAAAGGAGACACTGTTTTGCTACTATCCCAAGAGTCTTAAGAAATGTGTATCTTTGAAGTATGTGGGAAAAGCTCCCATCTTGTTTTATGCATGCAGGCCTAAAAGCTCACTGATTTCTCCCGCAAGTTCAGTAATCATTAATCCATCTACTGCATTGTGCCTGGAATACTCTAGCACAACCAACTTTGGCATAAAAAGTTAGCTCGCAAGCTACAGTGTATAAAGTAGCCACAGACCAACTCACCTGCATTCACAGCATCAGTTAACACCTGAGGTACACTTAGAAAATTGTGATAAACAGCTTTGTCCTCAGACAGCATTGCACATGCTATGAAGAGAATATACATGGCGACTGTCTCAACAAAGTGAACTCGCATCCAAGTGTTGTTACCTTCTAATGAAATAGTGAATCTCTGGAAGGCGTGTGAGAACTTTACATGTAAGTTGACTGTAAAGAGTACCAGTTACAGCTCAAAAGAAAAACAAAATGGATTGTACTTTGATTGAACCCTTTAACCAAGTCTTGCAACATCTGTTGAAAACCAAGTAACAGATATAAGCTATTATGGAAGAAGATCACATCTGGAGAGGAATTTCCTTGGTACCTCTCCTTACAGATAATCTTTCCAGCCTTGCTAAATGCTGTCTCTGAAGTGGATTCCTTCCAGAACGTAGTGAACTGCATGGTGTCAGACGCTGCTGGGGCACACGCAACAGTGATCTCAGATAGCTCCCGAGGACAAATGCTTTTGTGATCTTTCATTCTTGTTGGAGGGATACTTACAGTGAAAATATGTTTAAAGAGAGAGACTGATGTCTCTAATTTTACTATTCAGTGAAAATCACAGATTCCTAATTAAAGTGACGATGTGATGTTCCTTGAGGCTCTTAACAGTTTTTGTTTCCTCTCCGTTATTATCCTGAAAAGTAAATAGTTACATATTGGATAACCATATGGATGATGTGTTAGTGTATTTTAAGAAGATTGCTCAGATGGCTCAGAGCCCATAATGGCAATGCCAGGATTTTTATGTACTGAAAATCTAAACAAGTAAGTAAAAGATGGAGGGGCAGTCAGTGATAGGAAAAGTGAGTGAGTGATAAAATGTAAAATTCACCTTTAGCACTGGTGACAGGGATCAAGGCTGTGGGAAGAGTATACTGTGGGAAAAGTATACTGTGACTTCTTCACTTGGGCCATGTCCAAATTAGATTTCCATTTTGAGCTGGGGGAGCAGTATGGGTGGTTGTTCTTTGTTTCTAGTCACAACACTAGGCTGCTGGTGCTCATTTTAAAACTCCATGTTCCTGCCTCTTTTTGTATTTCCTCAGTGACTCCAGCTGAACTTCCTAGCAGAAAGGGTGGAGACCCATGTTGCACTTTTCTCCACAAGTCCCTATAAATCTCATTTCTAAACTTACAATATTACCGTAATTTTTTTTTTTTTTTAATAACAAACCAGTGAATAACCTGGCATTTTTTTTCCAAATGGACAAAGGATGAGTGGTGAAAGAAAGGAAAGAGACAGAAGGAAAGGTGTGAGCTATATGCAGGGAAAATTCTTGAGACACTGAGCAATTTCTTTGAGGAGATATCTCTCAAAATTTTTGTTTGGTACTTGAACACTGCTTAAACAATAGGTAGAAATTTTCAGTCTGTGTGAAAAAGGACCTGGTAATCCAAGCCTATTCGTTGCACTGTAAATGTAATCTCACTGAAAGAAAACAACTGTTTGAAACAGACACTCATATTTTAGTCAGGATTTATCATGATCTGTAGAGCACATAATTCTCTTAACAGACAAGCTTCAGATGTTTTAAACACTGGCAATTTTTCATCCAGCAAAAAGATTTGAGAAATACCCAGGCAACAAGCCTTCTTTCAGATGAGATACAGTGGGCTGTTTTATATCAGGAGCTGTATTTCCTACCTTGCTTCCTCTGCCAGAAATTGACTTGCCAGAAACTCTGTCATTTCAGCTTTTATCTGGTTTTGAGGGGAAGTTAACCATCCCAGTAACATCACCATCACTACAGCAAAAAGTCTGCAGTGAAAGGCTACAGAAAACTGACCACTGCACACAAGTGCATAATTTCCCCAAGCCACAATAAGCAGTGATAAAATTGCCAGCTCCATGTTACAATGGGGGAGATACTTCAGTAGACATCTATGCCTTTAGTATGAAAGTATTCTGTGGAAAATTCTAAAAGAACAAGGTAGCAAATATGTTTGATTTATGTGTTACTGCATTTTCTGTTTTGCTACTTATGCATTTTACTGTTAACAGTCAGTACCATGTTCTTCTGCTGGATCCATGTCTTTGGTGGAACACACAGGCACTCATATATTTTTCAGAAGTTTAAAAAAAGATTAAATGAAATTGTGAAAATTTTCCGTGTTTGGCTACAGGAATCAAAACTTTGTCCTTCTTAATCCAAATATATGTGTATAGACTACATAAGATCCAGTGGGAAAGCCCTCACATGCATTTGATGGAGAATTTGACCAAGGGAGGTTGATAACTGAGTAAGCAAGCTGGAAGCTTAAATTGACATGAGACAACCTATTTTTTTATACCATGTGATAACAGTGTTACTGGTTGCTGAGGTCTTTATTATGTGGGTAGGCTATATGTTAGTATTTGAATTTGTGTGAAGCTCTTCTTGCTGACAGTATCTAATGTTCAGCAGAGACACCTCTCTCAATTTCTCTTGTTGCTAGTTATGTCAAGAATTACTGCTGTGGGAAATGGCAATATTCCAGATTGCATTGCAGACAACTGGATTATTCTTCAGAGCAGTGCTTTTCTGGGGAAGAGAACGTCTAGGGTCCAGATGAATAGAGTGCTTTGCAGTTTTGGTGAAGAAGAACTGTCAATATTTCATGCAAGTATAGCTGCTCAAAGTCTGTAATATCTTTACTGTCTTTGACATGAAACAGTCAGTGAATTATTGCCAAGACTGTTTTTTTGGGTGAGAAATAATATTACATAACCGAGGAGAGACTGTGCCAAGAATTAAAGTAATATATGATGTATCACCTTTCTCTCTCACACATCTGAGTGTGCTAATAACTTCATAGCAATGATGACTAAAATGGCTTTTATCTTCATTGTACGTACATTATAGACGATTTTTTAAGTGCCCAGCACCTATCCAAAAGATTGTGACACTTATACAGCAGTGGTGATAGTGGTAGTGATGTGGAGTGTTACAAAACAAGGAAGTTGAGCAGGGGTGAAGCACAGACTTTCAGAGCTGAAGCACTGGAAGACTAACAGAAAGCTGTTAATGCAATATGTTTCTCACTTCAAAAGTACAGAGAGCAAGTGATCAAAAATACAAGCCCACTTGCATTCTTAGTTATTTGAGAACATTTCTTCCTATTGAACATAGTCTTGAGGGCAGTGATATTGTGTGCTTTTCAGTCCAGCGTGCCCTCTCTTATTCACTGTTATTTCCACTCTCATGTGTCTATAAAGTCCTCCAAATAATCTAAGCAGAAAAATCCTGTGCAGAAAGGATTTTGCAAAAAAGCTGGATGTTAATGCTCTAGGAGGCTAGAGTATCTCCTGGGATTGGTGAGAAGATGGGAGGAGTTGATTGCCTGAGGCGTAGCCTAGGGCCATTAACTCCAGCTAGTCATTAATCTGCCTGTAATGCCCTATGCTGGTACCACAATTCCTGATACAACACAGAAATAGGAAGCTGAGCGACCTTTGATGAGTTATTCTTACAATGATTGCACATATTCCTAAATGCTCATCACTGTAGTATTGGACAGAGTTTCAGTTTGTAGGCTTCATGACTTTCTAGAGAGTTAATGCTTTGTTTGTTACTCGCAGGAAGCCTACCTGGCCTTTAAATATATTGTGAAAACAGTGTAGCCTGGATGAGGTATTGAGTCCTGGGAAAGAACGTTGGTTTAAATACTCCTAAAAATAATTAGCATACATGTTTTTGTATCTAGAGAAAATTAAAATTGAACTTGTGGTTCTTCTTCAATAAAGAATAAAAGATGGGTCTTGTCATGGGTGACTCACTTCCTAAGGGAGCAGAACACCCAGTATGCAGACCAGACCCATTCCTTAGGGAAGTCCAATGCCTCTTTAGGGCCTGGGTTGATGACTTAAGGAGAAAGCTTCCTTTCCTACTACAGTCCTCAGGTTATTGTCTGCAGCAGAGTCCAGGAAGGCTGGACAGTGTTCAAAATGAAAGTCTTAAAGGTGCAGGAACAGGCTGTCCCCATGTGCCAAAAGATGAGTTGGCAGGGAAGAAAGGGCCTGGCTGAAGAGAAGGATTTCATTGCAGTTTCTTTGAGGAAGTACTTTCTTTGCTTCAGTCTTCAGTAGTAAAACCAGTTGTTTGCTGGATATCCAGCCCTCTGAGCTGGAAGATAGGGATGAGGAGCAGAATGAAGCCCCCATAGGCTAAGAGGAGATGGTTAGTGGTATGTTGCACCATTTAGTCATACAGAACTTTATCAGGATGGATGTCATAAACCCAAGGGTACCGAAGAGAGCTTGGGAAGTGCTCACCAAGCCACTGCACATCATTCTGCAGTCCTGGCTAACCACAGCATCCTTCTGGAGAAAGCCATGGCTGCTTATGGCTTGGGCAGGTGGACACCTCATTGTGTAAAAAAAAAAAAAAGCTGATTGCCAGGCCAAAAATGATGGTGAATGGAGTTAAATCTGGTTGGTGGCCCGACACAAGTGGTGTTCTCCAGGGCTTGGTACTGAAGACAGTTGTCTTTAATATATTCAATTATCTGTACAGGGGGTTGAGTGCACCTTCAGTATGCAGATGCAACTAAGATGGGAGGGAGTGCTGATCTGCTTGAGGGTAGGAAGACTCCACAGAGGGATGTGGACAGACTGGATCAATGGGCTGAGACCAGCTCTATGAGATTCAACAAGGCCAAGTGCCTTGTCCTGCACTTGGGTCACAACAACCCCATACAATTCTACAGGCTTGGGGAAGAGTGACTGGAAAGCTGCCTAGGAGAGAAAGACCTCAAGGTCCTGGCTGACAGCGGCTGTCAGTATAAGCCAGCAGTGTGCTCAGATGCCCAGTAAGGCCAACAGCATCCTGGCCTAGGTGAGGAATACTGTGGCCAGCAGGAATAGAGAGATGGGAAGTGATTGTGCCCCTGTACTCAGCACTGTTGAGGCCATACCTCAAATACTGTGTTCAGTTTGGGCTCTTCACTACAAGGAGGACACTGAGTTGCTCAAGAGTGCCCAGAGGAGGGCAGTGAAGCTGGCGAAGGGTTTAGAACACAAGTCTTAGGAGGAGCAGCTGAGGGAACTGGGGATGTTTAGTTTGGATAAAAGGAGAGCGAGGGGAGACCTAGCTCTCCACAACTACTTGAATGGAGTCAGCTGGGCGTCAGTCTCTTCTCACTAGTAATAAGTGATAGGATGAGAGGAAGTGGCCTCAAGTTGTACCAGGGAGGTTTAGATTGGATATTAGAAGAAAATTCTTAGCTGAAAAGCACCACATGGATGTGGTGCTAAGGGACATAGTTTAGCACCAGAACTGGTAGAATTATGTAATGATTGGATTTGAGGATCTTAAACATCCTTTTCAACTGAAAGCATTCTATGATGACTTTACTCTGTAGTTGCCACGTAAGGTGAAGTGCAGTCCAAGTTGGATTTATTTTAATTTTTAGCTTGATTTTTTTTTAAAAAGTCCTGAAATTTTAATTACTTTATTTCAATACTCCCCCAAAAAGAGTAATAAAGTACAGACTAGTTATAAACTATGTAGAAGCAACTGCCATCACATGCCCTTTACATGTGTACTGTTGTACTCATCAGTACACAATAAAAGCATTGCTGGGCAGATCTTGAAGTGCAAGAGGAAAAAGTTCAAGAACAAGAGACAACCCCCAGCTCCCAGCTTAGTGGATCATGTGGACACACATGACTCTAAGCAGCACACTTTAGATAGCAAACAGCAGCTGTGAGAATTTCCAGAATGCTAGACTTGCCTGATTGTTTAAAACTATCCTAAATTTTTTTTTTTAAATTGTTTTCTCTCAAGAAGAATGTTCTTAATCTGACCTTTACACAGAGTCCTTCTTTGTTAGGGATACCAAAGTGTTTTACAGATGCAGAAATTTAGGATTGACATGCACATGTCAGAGGAAAAATTAACAGACTGACTGCATCATGATTGCACAGAACTTTGGCAGTACAGAAATACGACTGCAGATGGGCTTCACTACTTCTTTCCTTGAAAGACCATACAGCAGTACTGCGTGGCAGCTCAGGTCGGGAAGTGTGGGATACTTTGCTGAGCTGAGAACATAGGTGAGTTCACAGCACTGGGCTGCATGAGAACAACAGTAAACTGCTTTGAGAAGAGAAGCAACAGCAGCTGAACTCTCTACAATTAGCAGCTGTGGTGGTGACAGCGGATTGTATTGCTGAAATGTGAAATCTCAGCACTATGCTGATTCCGAGAAAGAGAGTTTGAGGTTTGATTTAGGATAAATAACCACTTCCTACAGTGCTCTCTGCTCATTATTTACCCAGCTGGGCCTTATTTAGTTCATGAATTCAAAATCGGTCACAGCAGAGTGTTGGGGCATATTAGAGCAAAAAAGGAGGCTTGGCTGTCTGGTATAAAAATATCTGAAATTTGTAGAATATATTCACAGCAGAAGTTGTACTTAAAGTTTAGCAATGGCACTGTGGAAGAAGGTTGGTAAATGGATGGGTTTTGTCTTCATTATATATGAAATCTCATTGACTCTTGTTCTTAGTTCATACACACAGAGGGAAAGGAGCCTAGAGACAGTATTTTTTTTTTTCGTTTTAGAGAGACTGGTTGGAATTCCTTTCCATTCAGTTATGTTTGCTAATTCTAACATTTCTATATCTTTACTTGAAAATCAGCATTTTCAAAATGGATGCTTTTCAAATGCTTTATGTCTTTCCTTTTCCTTCCTCCATCTTTATTGTTATAGTTAGTTGTGCTGCTGTGCAGGAGGGGTATTGGTGAGGGAAGGAGGAGCTGATAACCCTCTTTGCCCTGCTTACTGCTCATTCTCCCCCTTTCCACTGGCTCAGAATAAATTACCTACTGCTTACAGAGGTATCAGAGAGAAAGAGAGGTGGGAGGGAGAAAGAGGAGAAAAGTAGGAATGGGAGGAAACCTTTACTCTCTGGGGATATGAAGCATACATGCATCTGTTCACCCACCTGAGATTCGCTGCAATATAAAATAGACCATTTTAGTGCATAATGAGGATTTACTTTCCTACAACTGGGGTTTAGTTAATAAAGTCTTAACTTCATTTCTCTGTGACCCAAGAATTTTTTAAAACTGAGCAAATTAAATGATGAATTTGATTCAGCAAACTAGTCCCTTAGAGACTATATTTACCAGTTAAATCAGGGGAGCTGAGTGAGGTTATCCTGATCTTCCACAAAGGTGTGAGTGAGACTTTATCAAGTGCTCCCTACTGACCTGAACAGTCCTCCAGAAACGCACAGGAGATTGTGCTAGCTGGCAGTGCATGCATGGCACTGGAAGATTCATGTAGGGATTTGAGTCTTTAGCCAGGAAACCTAATAGTAGTTTCCTCTGTTATGACTCTTTTTCTTAGTACATCTCCTGTCTATTAACTCTGATCATCTGTCTGGAGAATTCCAGACTTCTGTTTTAAAAGTTGTTCTATAGAAAGGAGCATTGAATCTATATGGAACAATGTGCAGACCTAACTCACAAGACTTCAATGTGTGTTGGACACAAATGGAGATCTGTAGTACCAGTACATATAGGGAACCACTGGGCTAACCCCATCCAAAGATGGTAGTGACTTCCTGTTCCTCATCTGAAATGTTTCCATAGAGACCTGTCACAGCAGATCAATGCCAACTTAATGCTATTTGAATTTGTCTGGGTCAAGTTTCCTTATTTTTTTGAAAGGACTTTTTTTCCAAATATTTTTAAACTTCCTTCCTGATGTTTGTCTTTTTTCCAGATTCCAAAATTAGATCAAGTCACATTTCCTCATGGAACTTCTGCTGCAAGGAGGCATTGAGCTTTTGCAGCCCCTAGTCTGAAGGTGCCTGCTCCAGTGGATAACCTGCGCTGTCATGCACGCTATCCAAAAACAATTGGACAATGGCAAACTTTAAAAGTTAATGCATGTCCTGATTACTGTCCCATCTCCCTCAGCTTGCTCTTTGTGACTCTTGCTGGATGTTACTGAGTCCCATTTGTTGGAGGTACTATTTAATCTATGACTTGCTTGCTGCATTCTCGTTTGACCTGTTGACTGTTAAAGCAAAAAACCCAATTATTTTCAGAATGGGCTTATTAAAGAGAGCGTATCTGCTCCTTTCAAAGACCTCTGAAGATTAATATTTGATTAAAATGTGACCGCAGCATTAAAATGGGTGCCCTGTGTCTTTTTGTAAATGAATGACTAACGTGGACTCTCTAGTTTTTAGTTGGCACATTATTCAATGAGTGCTTCAGGGGGCATTGCAGGGGAGGGTGAGGACTTAGTTGATTTTTAGGCAGATTTCATTTTATTCCTAGAGATGGTCTGAAGGTGACTAAATCCCCAGACGCATTCACAGATTCAGTTTAAATTTTCTGTCTGGAAATGAGGAAGAGGACATGCTTTAAAATGTGGGATAAAACCCCAGGTTCTGACTTGGACAGTCCCACATCAAAACCAGGTTGGGTTTGTGGTTACCTTAGTGGTGGCTGTACATATGACCCATGCAGATGCTGCACCATTCTTTTTCCATACTTGTTTGCCTACTGCTTTCTTTATGAACTGCAGTGAATGGCTGCTGATAAAATGTGCTCTCAGAAGGATTCATGGTCCAGATGCCTATCTGTTTTAATACTCTTATGGATCAGAAGGACAGCCAGGTCTTTAGATAGAACTATATATTCTCCAGAAGACTCCAAGACAGTCAACAGGAAGAGAGAAAATAATGGATGGATTAATTGTACAGTTACCTGAATACACTAGTGGAATTCTTAATACTGTATCAGTCTACAAAAATATGCTGTGGAATGGGGTATCTGGGCAAGGAAAGAAGCATATTTTGAATCTATTTAATTTTAATTTTGCATTCAGACATCTTGGTAGCACTGTGTAAAGAGAAGGGATTTCCCCATTTGATGTGTATGGATTTGGTGTTGCTGTCTTTCTAAGTAATGCAATCCAATAATTCATAAGAACTAAGATAAGACTGAATGGAGTCCAGAAGCTAGTCTCTTTGAGTATGACTCTTGGGTCAGTGTGGGGCTCCTGCAAAGGTCTTTGACTAACTTTCTTTTCTCAGTAGTTGGCTACTGACTTCTTCGTAGAAACAGAACAGCAGAAAGTATGTTAAAATGAAAGAACAAAGCCTGAAGGGCTACTGTTATTTCCAAAGTACTCTTTATCAAACCAGAAGCCTGCTTCCTGGTTCAGAAGTAAGATGCCGGCAACCTCTAGTANCTTCCAACCTTACCATTCTATGATTCTGTCTAGACTCTCCCTGCCCTGTGGACTGGCCAAGGAACAGTGGTGCCAGTAGCAATCAGAGATTTTTTTTTTTACGTGCTCCATGATCTGGAAGACAAATGACTGGGGATGCTTGATTAATCTGGATATTCATCTTTTACAGTTGGAGACAATGAGACATTGCATGCAAATTCTGTGTGGATGGGAGCTAACTTGGTTTAGCTTTCCTTTCAGTGGAAAAGAGGCCATTATTTATGAAGAGAAAGATTATACAAATAGATCTTGAGTCACTCTTGTGTTATGTTTTTCTTTTGACTGTTTTTAACTAAATTGCTTCAATGAGATACTCTGAAATGTAGTGTGGAGTGGATTATATGCAGTATGTACATATGTATGCATCTTTTTTGTTTCCATTGAAAGACTGCTAAAATGTTATATGTAAGACATAAAAAAACCCTTACTGTATCGTTAGAAAGCAAAACAAAGTGCTCTGTTTTTTTAGAACATGCTCTGCTTAGTTTTGCAAATGTCCGATGGGTCTTGTTACAAAGAGGCAAATACTGTCTCAAGATTTGCCCTGCTCCTTTCTGGATTTTCTTTCTTGGCTCTGCAGCAATCTTTTTTAAAGATCCAAATCTGTTCACTGAACCCCATTCACTGTCCTTGTAGACCTGACCAAGAAGACAAAATGTTGGACACAGAGTAGAAGCTAACAACTGGCAGGGCTTAGACCATTGTTGAGTTGAACACTTTGTGTTGCAGAACCATGACCATGCACTGGTTCTTCAAAATGGGAATTCTAAGAAAAGAGATTTATAGACATCATGTGTTGCTGCTCAATGTATCATCACTGTCTGCTATGAAGTTTTAAAGCTGGGAACATAATTATTAGATGCTGATGAGGAATAGACTGCAGAAGGGAGGGGAGACGATGTAAGAGCATTGCAAGAGGGTAGTTTGAAAAACATTACTGACTCGAACTCCTTGAGGAATACATTAGATGGCATTGTGCCTGAATGAAAACTTGATTATGTTGAATTTGGACAGAACAGAGGCCTGTGGGAGATACATAGTCCCCGTAGTGCTGGTGGGCAAAAAGTTTTTTAGTCATAATGGAATTGTAATAAGGTTTCTACTGGTCTTTCACTGATGGTCCAGGCCATACCTCATACAGAACGCTGCTGAAATGTCATTTATCTTAACAGTTTCTCCAGCTTTCCCCCAGCCTACTCACAATTGGGAAAGGTATAACCAGGAGAGCCTTGTCAATCCCTGGTCACCGTTGTGCCCAAGCTCCTGGTTTTGTGCCAGTTTTCTTGCTTACCCTCAGCCAAGTGCTGGCTTGCCAGGCCAGAGTTGGCCTTAACAGCCAGCATAATGGTTCGAATTAGGGCTGCTGTTTTCAGAAGCTGCCTCTGACATTAAAGGAGAAAGAATCAGCCCAGTGCTTACCTCTTTGGAGAAGCCATCATCTTTGGAAAAAAACATTTGAATTCTGAATAAAACATTGGGTTGGCTTTTAGCTCATGAATAGCACTTTATTCCACTTCAATAAATACTAGTACTGGCGAGTAACCACATCGTGTCATGACATTACGTAAGTGCATGGCAACATTCCAGGTTAATTTTGGCTGTTATTTCCACAAACGCATAAGGCAGGATTTTGTAGGCATTTGATTCCTACTTAGGCAGTACTTTTGCAGACAAAGGCTGTAGAGCAATCTGACAATTACCTAGGCTTCATTGGCTAGTTCTGGCTTCACACACTGAAGACACTGACAGTATCCTGGGTTCTTCTTTCCCAACTGCTCCTATAGAGTTTACTTCTAAAAGGAGCATGGTTGAGTGCTGACAAACAATTGAAGAGATAGAATTTAATGGAAAATTGTCATGCGCTGTTCATTGCCAAGGTGAACTTCACCATCAGAGTGCCTCTTTTTAAGAATCTGTTTGAATAGGGGATCGTCTTTGTTTAGTAGCCCTCTTATTGGAATGGAAGGCTTGATAAAGATAGTTCATAAGGTCACATGGAAGGCCCAAATTGTCATATACTTCGTGAGAGGTTGTTAAGAAGCCCAGTGCTTAAATAATTGTGTCTCTGACTGTTTAAATATTCTTAAATTCTGTCACTGGGATCACTGAATGCGTAGTTTCTGAAATATCTAATTCATTGCTATAGATGGAGCGTGGTTGCTTAAGTCATTCTGGTGTTTTGGGAATTTTTATACCCTCAGCTTGTTTGTGAGTTAAATAGGGATGGTTATTTTATTGCAGATGCTTTGTGTAGGCTATCACTCAAAATATTAACATTAGGAAGTGTAGACTTCTGCCAGATTTCTCTTGGCATTTTTTTTAGTGCAGGGAAAAGCAGATTGAGGTTCACCATTTAGTGTTTGATGGAAAGCCCTCTCTCTCTCAGTTGTCTGTTTCTATACAGCAGTCAAATCCCACATACTGTACTATATTCTGCCAGGAAATCTGCTAACCTTTCCTATAATACGTAATAGGTTTTATAGCCAGTGCTGCAGAGCTCCCTTCAGTACAGGAGGATTTTCAGCTATTTTTTCTGCTGCATGGTAACGTTTGCAGTCATTCTTTCTGCAGTGCCAGATGTTGTCAATAAACCAGGAAATTATATACTGTTATCTTGCTTATTGAGCAGAGACGACAATCTACTTTTAAAAGCTAGCTGGGAGAGGTTGCTGGAAGTGCCAAGTTTAAAGAGACAGATCGAGTGTGGGAGATGAGAAGGCAGGACAAAACTTGCCTGAGTGTGATGATGAATGCTAAATCTCAACTGAAACACAGTTATGTACTGACATTAAAGGAAACATACTGAATATATAATCATTGCAGATATATGCATGGGGTTTTGTATTGTAAGATAATCAAAGAGTAGTTCTTTGTACATACATTTACTGATGCAGATGGGAATCTCGGGAGAGCTCTAATGATCTGTATTTAAAGAGATACCAGTCCAATTACTTACTGTAGTGTTTGTCTATTCCTGAAGGAATACAGTGTCAGAATAATATTATTTTGGTTAGCAGTTTTATGATATCTTTAATCTACATGTCTTGAAGCATTTTACAAATATTAAGTGCTTAATTCAGTAGCATTCCACTGGGCTGCGTTGACAGGTATGGTGATACACTGTTCATAGAGTTCAAGAATCTCTCATGAATACTCCTGGAGCCCAAGTGGTCATGCCTGGCCTGCAGATTCTTTGTACTTGGCCTGTGGCTTTTTCCTGTCAGATAGCAGGGAGCAGCTGTTTGGCCACCGTGATACAAAATAGCCAAGTGCCTCCTGCTGCCCATCAGGCTGTTTCAGTGTCTGCAAACTGAAATCTACCACCTGTCCATGGAGCAAGAGAGTATGGCCTGGACTGCATGACAGGAAACTGCCACAAAACTGGCTTCTGCATGCTGTAGCTGCAAAGGTTTGACCATTCTCTTGCAACTCATGAGAGGAGAACCATAAAATTACCTGTAAACATTGTATTAATTCTTATTAGTAAGCAATACCTAACATGTGACCCTGAGAATTGAATAGGGGGGATACATCATTTAACTTTTAGAAACTTCTGAAATAAACCAATAAGTTCTTTGATGAATTTTCTACTAGACAGAGCCACTTTAGGAATTGTTTATGTCCGTGCATGTTACTGTATTGTTTAGGGTGATGGTAAGAGATCTAAACAAAATGCAGCTCTGTGCAAGTTAGAGAAAAAAATAATCAACTTCGCTGTTGGGACAGCTGTTCCAACAAAGAAAGTGTCAGCTGAGTCCAAAGTCTTGTCACTTCTACCTTTCACCTTCTGGTAGCTTAATACCAGTAGCTACCATCAACTTCTGCTACTGATGTACAGTCTGGAAACCTCTCCCATATTACGTCTCTATTGCTCTAATTAACCTAATATATGAGCATTATTTGAGTTTTATGTCTATTAGAAAAAAGTCACCCTGTCATGAATTGGTTCTGGTGGTATTGATCCACTTGCCATCTTAGTTAATTTTACATCTGCTCTTCTTGTGCACACTTCTTTATTAAAAAGGCTTTTTGTTTTTTGATGCTTCTAGCAGTCAAAATTTGAATTATTTTGAAATTATTCGATCCATGCTATTGTTTACAAATTATCCCTATGAAGTATCCACTAGCATTTTTTTTTCTTGTTTGAATTTTCCCACTTGTTTCTGTTTGAAGGAAGGATTAGCTCTGTGAAGCCATCACTGCAGACACTTGCTGGGCAGTGCATTCAGCGTATCTGTGGGCCTGTTTATTCTGTGCTTTCCAGTCGTGTCAGATTTGTAGTATCTGTCAAGTTTACTGAACTTAGGTGATACTAGTGACATGAAAACTTTGTGATTTGGCCACGAGGGAACACCAGCAGGTGTTTTTTTCAAGACAGTGGCAAGAGTACATTCTACCTGTTTTTCATAGAGCTTTTGTTTACTTCTTTTGGAACCTACTGTGATTTCACAGGATCAAGGTTTGCTAAAGTTTGGAAGTGGAAACAGTTTTGAAGTAATTGTGTGATTCTTCTGTAGCATCAAGGCTTTCATGGGGAACTTTTAAGTCCTGCTGTCACCCACATTGCCTGTTGGCGAGGCAATACAGAGCCTGGGAAGAGAAGAGAGCCAGGACGTAGTTTGTGGGGCTCTTCCCACTGCAGAAGGGAACAGTATCAGTTATGGTGAGTGACTGGCACAGTTGGGAATATGGCAGAGATCTCCTGAGATCTAGTCTTCAGCACCAGTTAGTGGACAGTTTACCTTCCTATTAGAAGACAGATGGTTACTATTGCTGGTGGAACAGATCAGTGAGTGCAAATCAGTTTTGCTGAGGCCAGCGAAACTGTTAATTTGTGTCAGCTGAGGATCCACTACAACGCAGGTGTATGTAATGGACTTTGACTCCATAGAAGTTACTCAAATGCTAGGCTTATGTATAAAATGGAGATTACAGTGGCTGTCATCTTAGAGATATCAAGATTTCCACTGAAAATTGCAGTTTATAAAGCTGAAGAGCAGTATAATGCTACAATTGCATTCTGTGATCCTTCTTAAACAAACAACTCATAGGTATGAAGAGAAATACTTGTAAACTGAAAATGTAAATCGTAAGCATTTGTGTACACCTTCTTTATTTTAGAACACTGGATTCCTCTCAGTGCTATCAAAGGAAGACAGATCAGATAAACAGTAGGCACCGTATAAAAAAATAAAACACTATACAGATTTTTTTTTCATTTGTTTGATTTTGCAATATGACTTGAAAGCTTGTCTCTAATACGGGTTTAAAGTTGTAAGTTAACAGGAGAATTATGTGAAGTGGGTTTAGATGTGAAGGGAACTTTTTCTCTGTTAATGAAACCTTTCTTAAAGGCTGTTCTATAATTACACTTGTGGCTTGGTGGATAATGCCTTGTTCTTGTATGCAAGTCATTTGATTTCTCTGGTGCCTCATAACACTCAAGAAGCTTGGACTCTTGCAGTGTGACTCATGCTGTAGCTTATTTTACTGTATACTCCATATATAAAGATTTTCTTTGACTGATGAGTGGATGCAAAGTATCAAAGCGACAATAATGAGCTTTGTCTGTCTTGCTTCACAACAAAGAGCTTGACAAAAATAGACTGAAGTGTAGGTCATTGCAAATTAGGTAGCCCTTCTTTCTCTAGTATTACCAGCGACCTTCTCTTGTCTCATCCCAGTATAGCAATACACTTGCTTCAAGAATTAATCGTTCTTTCTTGCCAGAAAAAAGAGTGAGGCATGCAGATTACTCTGCAATACAACCTATGTCGCTTCTATCAGGAGTGCATAAGAATGGCCCTGGTCTGTTTTTTACTACAGCAACAGCAATGCATTGCCTGCATTCCAAAAGCTGCCTGAGTCAAATGTTTAGCACCTTCAGTACTGGTGTCCACAAAAATTGAAAAAATTGCAACTTCAGCACGTCAGTGTGCGGTCATAATGAAGACACTTAGAAGAATGGTTAATAATAAGAATTGAAGTTGCAAAGTCAGTTTGGAATATAAATATAAACACATCAAACAAAAATGACTGAAAAAAATTTCAATTAGTAGAAGGACTGAAAAAGGTTGTTTTACTTTACTGTTTTGCTCATTCTTGCCACCAATACTTACCATAACCTGCGTGATGGTAGTGGACAATGTGTGTGGCCTTTGGAGTTTTATACCTGTGAGCTGGTCTCTGTGTACAGCCTGGTTAGCTGGCTGTTAACTCAGTGAAGTGTGGAACACAGACTGTTGCCCTCTTTTCCCTTAGTGGTGGTGCTACATTTGGGACCTTTGTCCTATCAGTAGTTTTTATTTAGCTTCTATGACTTTATTCGAGTCCTATATCAAATATAATTAACTTTTTTTCCACTGGAATCAAAAGTTACTGGGAAGAAAGGAGAAAAGGAGGCATCTAATGTGAGGTGTCTCTGCCTATGACAGAGACATTGGAACTGGGTGATCTTTGAGATCTCTTCTAACCCTGACAATTCTGTGATTCTGTGAATTTTCTGTCAGGCAAAGTGGTGACATTTCATTAGGAAAACAGACCAGCAGAACAGTCTTTGTACCCACGGTTCAGTATAGGAGGTCTGCCACATTATGGCCATGATTATAACACAAACTAAAGTTTGCTTGGGTATGCTTTTAATAAGGCAACTGGGAAAATTATTGAGAACTCTTTAGTGTAAGAAAAATGGACAGAAAATGAGTGGACAAGATGTTCTTTCAGCTGCAACTGCAAAGCCAGAGCCTGATTTATTTACTGCATCCTCCCAGAAAGGCATTTTTTAATCTCTGTTGAGTCTCTCTGAATTTTCAAAATGTACTCATGAAGTCACTTAAACAGTCTGCTCATCTTCATTTGATAATCTAGAGAAATTGTTTAAAATCATAGCAAAGCAATATTGTGGACTGTTATTTTTCTTCCTCTACTGAAAACAAATTTAATTTGCCCTCCATGTAAACCCAGCAGATTTATGTGGTACTTCTGTTTTCTTTGTGTAAATATTATCCCTTGTAATGTAGTCATTCCCACTGAATTTGGAACAAGAACAGCCAGGGTTCATGAAATGCTGGTGGGGGACCTCCTCAGCACATACTGATATTTTAAAATTTATTTTAGTACCTTCCTATCATCCTTTGAACAAGCAAATAGAATGTGATTCCACAAAGAGGGAACAAGAAATACAGAGATAGCTAAGAAGTGAAAAATTGAAAGCAATGGACTGGAAAGATGTTTTTTTGAAAATTAATTATCTACTGTGTGTCCTGACTATATTAAACCTACATCTCATGATGTAGGTTGAGATTTTAAATATGCTAATGAAATTATTTTTGGCCATATGTGAGGGGGTACCAAGAAGAAATGGCTGTTTGCCCAAGTGGAATGGAAACCTTAAATTTCAGAAAATAGATTCAGTTCCTAGTGAGCATACTATCAAATAGATAACTTTTTGAACCAAGTATAGGATTTAAAAGATACTTCTAAAAGCCGGTTCTTTCGAATTGGGAAGCTAAGTGCTGCAGGTGTTTCACTGAGTATCTTTCAGCCAGTTTGGCAAAAGTTATCTCTGCCCTGAGAGGCTAGTACATGGGCATTTGTGCTGACAGGTTTCAGATGCTCAGCCTCAGTAAATTGTTTCTGGAGGAGTCTTAGTGCAGGAATCAGCTTTTCCCATTGCTCCTCAGATGTGGAACTTCCTTGCCAAATTGCCTCACAATTGTTGCATACATCATATATGTCCAAGTTTAATGGTCCATTAGTGAGTCTTCAGCAACCCCTATTCTCTTGCTCTTGACAATTGATTGTTTACAGTCTTCCATCATGATCATTTGTGTGGTCCTTCCACGTAAATTTAATAGTAGTAACTGTGTCTCTTTGAATCTAGTTCTGTGTAGCTAAACCTTCAATTAGGATAGGGTTGACTCTTTTTTGTTAGTTCCATTCCTTTTTGGTCAATAGCTTTAGTAAGAATGTAACAAACATCATTCTTTCAGATGGGAGTCAGTTTCCTGAGGCATTTTCATTTCAACCTTTGGAGGTCTGTCCTACCATGGATGCCAAAGGTGTGACGTTCTTGTACTCAGTTACCTCATGCTCTAACATAATCTTGCTATCTTTATGTGAACAAACATCAACAGTGAAACAACCTTTGTTGTATTTAGTTAATTTTTTCCATTCTGCACTTTTTGTGCTGTGCCGCTTGCCTGCTTGCATCCTGCCTCTGAGTGCACTGTGAGACTTTCTGGATGGGAGGAGGGAGAGGTGGGATCTGACTTTTCATTTTGTGCGCAGAACTTACCAAAGTGGGACCCCAGTCAAGGTGTAGTATGAAAGAAGCTCCATTCGAAAGATGAAATACATAGAAAACAAAGACTTCTTTATATAAAATTCCTGCCTACACTGGAATGTCAGCCTAGTCAGAGTAGGCTACATGCTTGATGCTCACCAGTACTGGAGAAAAAGAAGCAAGCAAACAAAAAAATTGAGTAATTTTGAAATGGTAACCAAATAGATTTTAAAATTATTTTCGTATGTGTAAACCAGTCTGGTACTGTGTTCTGTAGCTTCTTTGAACGAGTTAGTCCTCAGAATTGCAGAATAGTTTGGATTTGAGTTGTCTTACACAATTTTAATACTTTAAAACTTACATTTTCTATGCTGTTTTCTCCTAATTTTGCTTATAATTTACATCCTGATACCACAAGATAAAAAAATAACAAATTTAAACAATACTTCACTGTGGAAAATAAAGATTGAGCCTGTGATTGGAAAATTGACAGAGGCTTGTATTATGTATTATGTGCTGTTCAACTCCATCTGCAGAATCCTTAAGCCTAAACTATTTCAACAACAGCCAAATTTAAGGAACTTAATTTCTACCTACTGTGACATTGCTTATCTAAGATGCCAACAGGTATAACTGCTTCTTCAGCGGCAAGAAGAGAGAGGAAGAACTTAATTTGTTAGGCATATCTGTCAGTCAGTTCACACTGTCTTTTTTCGCCCCCCCTCCTTTCTCAAAGTGTGTCTTCTTCCCTGAAGTCTGTCCACTCCTTACAATGTCTTATCTGTTCAGTGGACTGAAGAAGTCTGCTTAGGCTGTATATTGCACTCTCCTCCTGCCACTCATCCCATTGCACTCTAAAACACTTTTCACTTACTCCCTTCTTATCTCTTGTTAATGTGTCTCACATTTAACTTACTTTCTCATTGCTGCGTGACTCCATTCCTCACTGTCTCCTCTTATGGTGAGGTTTGAAAATGTTTCTGGGGCTGAGGTGAGATGAATAATGTTTTTTTCTTCTCCCTAAAGAAAGGATTGCATGAGAAACAAACACTGTGTTCGAATCATAGAACAGCATTTGGCATGTGGGTTTTTTTTAGTCTTGGTGAGAAACTGGCAGCTAAATAAAATGTCTTTGATTTGAGGAAGTCACTTGCACTGACTCCAGTCAGAGGAAAACTTAGAAAATTGACCCATCAGAGTAAGGCTGTTGCATTGCAGAGTATTGATGTGGGTTCCTGAATCCCTGTGCTATGTCACAACTTAGTCACCATTATTGGTGTTATTTGCATTTCAATATTATAAAAATCAGTCATTGCCATCCACTATGCACTGCTACCCTCAGATAAAATGCTATATAAAAGTCTATCAGAAACAACTCTGTTTCACTGGCTTTTAGAGGGAGCCTCAAACGTGAGGGCTATAAGCTGTTGGGCTGTGCCTGTGGGTGTAAGGCAGTGTAACTAAACATTGTGTTACGAAGTAGCTGAAGTAGTGTTGTGAGCTCTGGTGGGAAAAACATCTACTATACTCCAGAGTGCATGGAAACAGCTCTGTGTTTGAGCAGGTGCACCCATGAGAGATTTATGCTGGCAAGGTAATTCCAGTGGTGCCATTGCAGTGAATGCTAGCTAAGTTGGAGGCCTAGATATTTGGGGGTCCTGTTAAGTGATACCAGTCTGATAGTGAATGATTTTCTGTGTCATCATACACTCTTGTCCATACACTAGGAGCAGGCTATGTTCAGTCATACTTCCTAAACTATTGTTATTTAGTTTATCTTAAGGTTTTGCCCTCTTATTTTGTATTGTCCTTGATGTTTTGATTTCACAGCAGTGTTACAGAGTGAGCTGCACAAGCTGCTTTTAAAGCAGCTCACGTTGTACTCAAAATAACATTTGAAAAGCATTGAAGAAAAACTAATATTATAAGGGAAATACTCTTCTGTGTTTCCTTATTTAGACTTAAAAAATATTTTCATTATTGAGGATATTGAGTGGAAACAATAATTTTTAAGTGTTGTCCACAAAAATGAAGCCTTTAATATTAGAAGAGTGTGGGAAGTTGATATGTGCTTGTTTCTGTGCAAATGCATGGTGTTAAACTGACCCCACTGAACTCATTAAGACATTTATGTTGATTGTAGAGGAATTCATGTTTAACCCAGAATTTCCTTCCAGATGAAACTGATTTTCTGGACCAACATATTTCCATGCTTAGAGGTTGTAAATATAGAAAGCAAGGCTACAGATCAGTTCACCAGTTTGCTTTTTCTTTATTTATTTCAAATATCTTTGTAGAAAAATATAAGGGAAGGGAAGAAAAGAAGCTGTCTATGACCAATGGATAAAGCCACTGCTACACACAGTGTCAGCATAAATCCAGTATGTCGTTTAAATTGCACTTAAACCCGAATTTTAGGACTTAAATACTGCACAGACCTTGTGGAAACTTTACAGAATTTCACTACACAACCATGACCTTCAACTCACAGTCAAAGTACAGCCTATCCTGGGAGGTTTGCATCCTTCAGATGAAGCCTTTCTCACAGCATTCATGCAAAAATAACTTGGTCATGTGTGTCAGGCTTTATGCATTTTCAAGGTGACAATCTCAGGGTGGAACGGTAACTTGGTTTAGAAGCCCTTACTGACTTTTGAGATCTTTAGTACACACAAACCTTGTTTTTCCCTTGCTCTATTGGTTAAGATATGTGATCAGAAACAAGACACGTGGTGCTGCAATTACAGAATTTACTATTCTTGTCAAAGCAGTTTACAAACATAAATGTCTTCCTGATGTGACTTTTTGTCTCAGCTGAAATTTTGCTCCAGAAAAATGCTAAAGGTCAATTCAGGGAGGCCCATCATGTGGTTGAAGTATGGTAGGAGGCAGCCTGTAGCTACCCAACAAAGCCAGCTTTATCCTGTATTTGCAAGGTTCGTATTACAACTCCGATCTCCCTTGTACACTGTCTTCTTGCATTGCACATCCACAATGAGCTCACCTGAAAAGGCATATCTTTGCTTCTCCCCTCATTAAAATAGTGGATCTAAAATAAGAAGCATGACTGCCTGAGGGTAAAAGGAAGTATTTTGTGCCCAGAACTTCAGGACATTTTTTTGAAACAGCTTTCACTTGTATATGACCCATGAGATGATGCCAGACTTAGCTTGATCTAAGTGCTGTCAATGTAGGGTTAAAGGTTGGCTTATAGAGGTAAGAAAAATTAAGTTTAAAGGGTTGTGCTCTCTGTTTTCAAGACATTTTTGCTAGCTTTGCTAATAATGGTGCAGATTTACAATTGTTAGCACTGCAGAACAGTTTGAAGAGGGGTGAGGTTCTATTTTGCCACTTGTGTCACTTGGACAATTCCAGCTCAGGTGTGATTTACTTGCCTCTCTCTCCCACAAGTGATAGTAGAAGGGGAAGAAAGGAGATCATAGCTTTCTGGTCTTGTATTGAATTTGAAGTACTGCCACTGAAAGTCATCATCATCTGATTTTAAAGTGAACAGATTCAACACAGATATCACTGTGAAAAAGTAAATATGGAGTTGTATAATACTCTTTTTCAGCCACTTTTGGAAACTTGAACTTCTTGTTAAAGGTAGTAAATTGTTATGTTTTCTCCTATAAATACATTATCTAATCTATGGTTACACAGGTGTAGTAAAAGAAAACACGTAAATCAAACGCACTGTTCGTTCTTCTTTACATAGCTTCTTTGTCTGCTTTTAGGTATTTGCAGTCTTTCCCATCCCTCCCAAACAGGTCTGTCTCCACCCAACCGCATTTCCTGAGTGGATTCCTCTAGGAGACAGAATCAGAGGGCTGCGTGATGTCATTTCTATATTTAAATTAGATGGAGCAGAATAGGCTGTGCAATTTGTTTAATCATTGCTCATGCTCTAATTTCCTTGGATTTGATTTTTTGCACTGCAGTCTTCAGGTTTCAATCTGGTAGCCAAGTCTGCTATTTGGCATGATTTCAGGGAACTGGGTGCATTTTTCTTTTCGACTAAAACTCAAGAGGATTCTGTGATCAAGCAAATTCTGCACACAGAGCTTTTCAAGCATGGTAAACGGATTTAAGTGGGAATGTGACAGAAAAATATATGCTTTCAAAACAAAGAGATCAGATAAATGTAAGGCGTAGCTGAATAGAGTCATGCAGAAACATTTAGAAGATGGTAAATAAGTAAATAAATGGAAAAGATGCGGATTCATCTGCTCTTACATAAACTGTACTAATTCTGGGATCAGGATCCAGCGATTTCCGTAGAGGCATTTCCTGTATTTATTTTATCCAAATAGGACTGAATGGTACTTCACTTCTGGTATTTCAGGCTTTGTCTATGTCATTTTAATGACTTGACAGACTGATGAATACAAAACGATCTCTGCTCAGTAACTGTTGGTAAAATCTTCACATGGTTTATTTTCTGTTTTCCCCCAATACATAAAGATATGTTTTCACTGTTGCAGCATTTTTTTTTTCCTAATTTGAAGTCTTTCCTTTAGAAACACCTTAATTCTGTTCTTTTACCTATACGGAATGACAGTGAATATAGATTTGGAAAAAACCAGCTATAAATACGCCTTCTTCTTTTTTTTTTTTTTTTTTTTTTAATTAAATTCTGTAGGGATATTAGGTTCTTCTTACTGGAAAACACTAACGGGTAGCAGGCAGATGACCTGAGATTTCACAGAATCATCCAGGTTCGAAAAGACCCTCAGGATCACCAAGTCCAACCTATAACCCTACTCTTGTACAAGATTCACCTTAAACCATATCCCTAAGCACCACATCTGAATGACCCTTAAACACATTCAGGGTGGGTGACTCAACCACCTCCCTGCACAGCTCATACCCAGCCTCAGCTTGAGGCCATTCCCCCTTGTTCTGTCTCCAATTAACCCATGAGAAGAGACTGGCACCATCCTCTCCACTACCTCCCTTCAGGTAGTTGTAGACAGCAATGAGGTCTCCCCTCAGCCTCCTCTTACTCAAACTAAACAGCCCCAGCTCCCTCAGTTGCTCCTCATCAGATTAATTCTCTAGGCCCTTCACCAGCTTCATTGCCCTCCTCTGGACCCACTCCAGCACCTCCACATCTCTCTTGTATTGCAGTGCCCAAAACTGAACACAGTACATGAGGTGTGGCCTCACCACAAGCCAAGTACAAGAGGACGATCACCTCCTTACTCCTGCTGGCCACAGCATTTTTAATACAAACCAGGATGCCATTGTCTTTCTTGGCTGCCTGGGCACACTGCTGGCTCATATTCAGCTGCCTNGTCTATAGTTTCCTGGATCTTCCTTTCTGCTCTTCTTGTAGATAGGTGTTACATTTGCTACTCTCCAGACCCTTGGCACCTCCCCAGTTAGCCAGAACTTCTGGTAAATAATGGAAAGTGGTTTGGCAAGTACATCCCCCAACTCCCTCAGCACCCTTGGGTGCAGCCCATCCAGCCCCACAGACTTGTGTACATCTAAGTGGTGCAGCAGGTCATTGACCACTTCCTCATTTATTGTGATGTCCTCATTCCAATTCCCCTCTCTGACTCCTACTTCACAAGGGTGGGTGCCCAGGCCACTGCTGTATCCAGTGCTAAAGACCAAGGCAAAGTAGGCACTGAGCACACCAGCCTTCTCCTCATCCTTAGTCACTGGGTTTCCCTCTGCATTCAGTAGGGGGTGGAGATTTTCTCTAGTCCTCCTTTTGCTGTTAATGAATTTCACCTGTCTGTTCAGTGAAGAGCAATCTTTGGAGCATCAAATCTAGAGGCAAAGATCTAGATTTTGAGATAGCTGTCTCTGCTTGGTTGGTGGATGAAAAGAGGGCCCAGAGATCTCTGGGGAGTCTCTTTCACATCTCTCATTGTTCTGGAGAAAAGAGAAGAAACAATGCACCATGGGAACGATGCACCCTTGTGAGTGATGCTTACAAGGGTGGTGGTTCATTGCCAAAATGATATGACTGGAGCAGCCAACTTAGAGAAAGAACAGGGTTGTACTGAGAGCATCAGTGATCAATTATTTGTTGTTAAAAGACATTAGAGAATCTGGCCCACACTGCCAAGCTACAGCATATATTCCCAAGAGAAATCGTTGCAGGATTATGCACAGCTAGAAGAGAAGAAATGCAAAAGTCAGGATGAAAAAAAAAAGGCATCCAATAAAACAGTTACACAAAGTTTTGGAAGACTCTGCAGCTAACTCAGAGCGTGGAATAAATAAGAGCATGGAAATGAATACTCTGAAAAATCTGAGAATGAGTGGCCGTAAGACCTACAACACCTTCCCTGTAAGGCAAGTGTGTGATTCTCTTCCCTCCTTTTCTCTCCCATCCCCACTGTTCCCTGTCAGCACTCTTCTGTGCTTTGGACTACAGCAGTGGCTGAAAAGGTCATGTTAATTTTTACCACTGAATGGATATGAAGCAGCACAGTAACTGGAAGAAAAAGTACTGTCTTTATTGCTTGTGCTGTCAGATTAGATGCAGGAAGTGTCTGATCTTTAAGCTGTTAAGAGTTTATAAATTGTTAGAAATCTGAAGACAGAGTGAATAGGTCACTGAGTGTAGTTTTAAAACTTGCTGTCATGTTGGATTTACAGAATTTGAAGATTTCTGGTACTAAACAAACTTATGATTTGATAACTGTTTCTGTCTTTCATAAGGAAAACATTTTCAGAGTTCATGCCACCAGTGGAATACATTTTCAAAAGCCTTTTGTAAATACTTAATCTATTAATCTTGGGGATGATTTTAAATGCCACCTACCAGTGTAATTTACATTACTGCATTTTCTTCTCATTTACGGACATTACAGTAACATAATAGGGCTCAGTCGGTATTTTGCTTTCCTCATTATCTCAGCTTTCAGAGATCTCATACCTGGATCTTTATTACTCCATCTGATACTATGAATCTTTATGTAGTTACTTACATCTCTCTTTGCATACTTAGGTTTCCCAGTAAACAGTGTTTCCCTGACTCCTTGACAAGTGTCCCATGACACTTAATTTGTCTGACGAGGTGACACAATTTTAGGTGTAAATTATACCTCCTTTGTCAGCTTGCACCCCACCAAGGTAGGACACTGTGTATGGACAGTCATAGCAACCCAGATATAGAACAGAGTTTCATTTTTGCAGAGATCTCTTGGAGGATCTCTGAGCTCTCTGAGGGCATGTCTTGAATTAGTGCCTCTTCTAGTAAGGCTGCCCAAGCTTCTTCACTGCCAGCTGGGCTTGCTGTATCAGACTCATAAGTAGACTCATCCCATAGCAGAGTGAGACCTTCATGTGGAAGATGTCAGAGCTGAAGTCCATGTGCTTTTTTTTTCCTGAGGGACTTTGGCATACTGAGTTGGGGCTAAATGGGGTTAGGTTCCTCCTTTAAAGTGTAATATACAATTTTGACTTATTCTACCTGTAGGTATTTTTTGTAAGCTAGGCCCTCCCTATATTTTAGAAATTATGTGGTGTGTTGGAGGTTTCATTTCATGAAAAGAATAACCAGGAAAAGTACTTGCAAAGTAATCAGAAGGGAAACTGCCATGCAGTGTATGATGACTGTGGATGTGGTACAGGAAGTAAAAGAGAAAATTGCTGTCTTCCTACAATTCAAGCTCTTTATTGAGGTGGGTTAAATCTGGAATAACAATGTATTTCTGGGAAAATGCTATTTTGCAAAAAACAGAACAAAGAAATTAGTATCATCTGAACAGCGAGGAAGAATGAAAGCAAAAAAACCCTATAAAGTGTGATTTTTATCATATCCCAAACAAAACATTTCAATACTCCATTTCTAAATTATATTTCAGGACCAAATTCAGTATAAGGTAGAACAAAACATTTATCTACTATTTGAATAAAATGTTATTTCAACCCATTGTGACATGACTTTTTTCCATCTGGCCAAGCAAAAAGATTTTTTCCCATGTGGTTGTTTTTTTTTTTTTTTTTTTTGTGTATGATTTGCTAGTGGGACAGAGAAAATAGTTATTTTTCATGTTCTTACTGAGTTGCAGGCATAGGAGTGGATGAAGAGTATGGGAAAGTGAACAGTTTGGGAAAATCCCCAAATATCCCCAAATGAAATAAAATTTATTCTGTGTCACCGACTGGGGATATAACAGTCTTGCTCCTGTGAGTTTTCAGCTGAATTATGGGTGAGATTTAAATAATATGTTGCTAAGCCTTAGGATGTAATATCTTGTCTAAAAATAGGATTGGATTATTAAGATTAATGTAATCTTTTTATCTTTTGTTATCATTTAGATGATAACAAAACATTCGGTCTGTAGTGCTAGATTTGGTGATATTTTCCTATCCATCTCCAAGAAAAAAGAAATGTTAAAGGGATAATTCAAGCATTTGTTAAAATCCAGCAGACAACATTTTGAAAGTGAATACACCCAGACAGCTACATAGAGCATAGGATAAAGCTTTTAAATAAAAATTATGCTCTGATGGAAATTTTCTGTTTCAATTAGTATGTGTGCTCAGTTGAAATCTACATGAATTTCAGCTGGTTGGTATTCCTCTCACTGCACACCCTAAGGACTGCATGACACATTTTATTTACACTGATCATTGGCACCTCTGTTGCAGAAGCTTGTTTTCTGACAGTTCCAAAAGAGAATTATAACTGTTTATCCTTAAGTATGACAGTAATATAGTATGACTGATAACAAAAATGTGTCACCTACTCATTGAATGATTAGTATTTCATAGAAGAACATTTTTTCCTTTGGTGTTATTTTTTAATTTCTGTGAATTTCTTCAGCCCTGGACAGAACTTTGAACCTGATTTATCATGTCACCAGCATTCACTGAAGAAAAATACCAGTTACTGACATCAGTTACAATTATGTAGTTTACGGTGGTACAAGGGACATTATTTTTACAGTTACCAAGTCTATTCTGATAATACAGTTTGTCTGTTTATACATAACATGAGGTGCTGGCTTTGTGTGTTTCTTAACCTTGTCATTTTGAAAACCAAACTTAGTGTGTTTGAATTAAGTGTTCAAAGTTTTCATACTAAATCTTGTATATTTCAAATCTGACACCGAAATTGTAGTGGTACATGAATCTCATGAATCCTTAGTTAACAGCCTTGTTTCCATCCCTGCAATAAAGTATCTTTCTAGCTTTAGTTCAGCTAAGTAGTGTAATTGCAAACAAAATATAAACAGTCTATATGGAAAATCACACAGGTACCATTTTGATTTATTAGAATCCTCAAAGTCATGCTTTGAAGAATATGAAGGAACTGTTTTAGCACAGCTTTTGATAAAGTGAAGGCACTGTGCTTCAGTCAAGAAAGAGGACCTTGTATTGTTAAAAGTAAAGACGTGTCTGACTGCCACAGATTACTTGAATGCATGTGAAGCACAAGGCAGCAGCCACATCATCCGTGGAACGGCCTTACCCACTTGTACCTGACTGGATGTGCCATCACTGTCTTTCAGAAGTATCGACAGTATATGTCTGGACTACTCACTCCTCCTTATGGTGTTATGGAAACTGGCTCCAACAATGACAGTAAGTAAGAAAATAGATATCAGATAATAGAAAAAAGAGAAGAGAAAGGGAATGATGGAAGTCCTCTGATTTGGGCTGTTGGAATTTAAACGTTAAATTATATTCAGTATTATACAGAGTCACAGAATGATAAGGGTTGGAGGGGAGGGGATCTCTGGAGATCCATCTAGTCCAACCCCTCTGCTTAAGCAGGTGCACTTAATGCAGATTGCACAGGATTGCATCCAGGTGTGTTTTGAATCTCTTCAGAGAAGCAGACCACAACCTCTCTGGGCAGCCTGTTCCAGTGCTCTGTCACCCCCAAAGTGAAGAAGTTTTCCCCTATGTTCAGATGGGGCTTCTGTGTTCCATTTTATTCCTTGCTCTTTTGCTGAGCACTATTGAAAAGAGTCTGTCCACATCCCCTTGACACTTGCCCTTATTTATAAGCACTGATGAGATCCTCATCTTTTCCCCGTGAGATGCACCAGTCCCCTATTCATTTTCACAGTCCTCCTCTAGACTGTTTCTAGTAGTTTCCTGTCTGTCTTGAACTGGAGAGCCCAGAACTGAACACTGTTCCAGAACTGAGGAGGAGAATCTCTGCAGACCTGTCGATTGCACTGTTCTTAATGCACTCCAAGATGCCATGGCCTTCTTGGCCACAAGGCACACTGCTGGCTCATGGGGAACTTGTCCACCAGGAGTCCCAGGTCCCCCTTCACAGAACTGTTTTCTAGCAGGTCAGCTCCTAACTTGTCCTAGTGATGAAGTTATTCCTCCCTAGATCCAGGACCCTACACTTGCTATTGCCAAACTTCATAGGTTCCTCTCTGCTCATGTCTCCAGCTTGTCCAGGTCTCGCTGAATAGCAACACAACCTTCCAGTATTACAGTTTTACAACTGTATTAGTACTACAGATAGCAGGAAATACTTTGGAACTTGCCTGCCTGTGTTACCAACTGTACACAAGTGCACACAGAGCTCTGCACAAATCTGCACTATGAACCAGGCCTATTGGCTAAAGCATGCTGTATGATGTCATAGAACATTTAATGGTTATACAGGCTACAGGAGTTCCGTGGACCGTGGCCATGAGTCCTGCTAGGAAAATAAGTATAATAAACTGGCTTGGTTTTTTTTCAGTTAGGATGGGCTATACAACTTCCTTGGGATCCTAGGTTAATGCTTAGGCAGACAGCCTGCAGTAAACATGCTGCTCCCTCACCTCAGTTACATAGCTAAGTAAGCGTGATGTGTCTGCCTAATGGGAAGCTGTCAGGCTGTGGGTAGTGCTGTGGACATGAATCTAAGGGCAGCCTTTGGAACTCATCACTTCAGTAAATCAAGGCATTTTTATTTTATTGCATCTGGAACTTTGTCCCATGTGTTGTGTCTTCAGTATGTTCTGTTTGTCAAACGGTAGCATAGCACAGCATAGCATAGCGGTGCTAGTTTGTGTGAACTCAAATGTTACATTTTACTTCAGTTTCTGAAAAACAGACAATGTTAAATGAAAAAATACAAATAATTCCTGTAAACATACTTTAAATATGAAGTTGTGAGAAAGTACTATGTTAGCACGCTGTTTATAGTATTTACACAAGTTAGCTCTTTTGAGGTTTTTGTGTGTGTTTTTACAATATAAAGCTTTTGTCTGAATAAATCTGCTTTACTCTTAAAAAACCCACAAATTAATCTGTATGCTCTCAAAGTGTTGAAGCCTCCAGTTCCCTATTCTATTGATAAATATATCCACTGTTACTTAAAAATTGTACAGTATGTAATTATTTTCTATGCTCTTTTTTTAGGAATGCCAGATAAGGACAGCATGTCAAGTAGTGGTCTTTGCCAGGTTTCTAAGAATTGTAATAAGGTAAATCACACCTCATTCTGCCTTTCTTTTTTGCTGGAGGGAAAGAGGGGGGGGATTTGGGAATGGAAAATGCAAAAGTCCAGCATTAAATTGGAAAGAACCAAGAGCAAACACAATGCATGTGGTTGATGAATGTGTGTACAGAATACAAATTTCAAGGATGCTTTAGACATTGTGTCATGTAACTAGAGAAAGCAACTGGTTCAGAATCAACATTGTTAGAAAGTGTATTGCTGCCAAAGTTTGTGTTACAATCTGATGGTCCTATCTTTGTCTGGAAGGTGCTATGGGTAAAGAGGGACAGCAGCACTGTGGCAAGACCAGTGCATAGCCAATGGACCATAAAATTCATACTTAAATCCTGTTTTAAGGCTTAACTGAATCTTAAGTGATACATAGGCATTGTTCTGGTCCTGTGCTCAGGGTGAACTTTCTCCTTGTGTTCAGAGAGCATCTTTATGTCCCAGTTCCCCTTTATAAAATAGCCTTCAGTCTAACCAGATGAGGACCCACATGAAAAACTCATAAATATTTCTGTGCTGGATTTAAAGTCACTGTAATACTGGAAAGAAATAGTATCAGGCTTTGTTATAAAGACTAATAACTTCTAGAGTTTTATGTCAGGAGCAGAAGAGTTGTAGAAATAAACAGATGCTTGTCTTTCTGGACGTAGAAGTTTAATTGGGTGCTTTTGTGTGATGTCTTTAAAGGGTTAAAGGTATTTTTGTTACACAAACCCCATATTTTGAAGCAGATAAAGACAATGAATCTTTTAGCGTGTTTCCTTAATGTGAAAATAACTACTTCCACCTTTCCCTGTCTGTCTGTCCTGCTTCCTCAAGGGTACTGACCTTTCTTAATTGTTGCATTCAGCTTTTATTAAATGTATAAATGTAACAGTATGTGGTTCCTTTTTCTAGAGTCTTAGTCATTAATGCTATACCACATCCTGACATACATAGTCTTATCCTGTAGGAAAATAAATGTTTTTCAATGCAATGAGTAATAATTCCTAGATATTTAGATAGCATCATTCTTCTCTACAAAGTGCAAATTCTGTAAGCATTTTACAAACAATTATAGGTTGAGTCTCAATGCTTCTCTAAGATGTTGGCATTTCAGTGCTGCCCTTTGAGGTAAGTGAGATCAGGGGTCTTACCTGACCTCTCAGTGACAGCACCAGGCATAGGATTGAAACAAAAAGATGTTGTATCTTTTGAACCAGATAGAGATAATAGACAGGTAAAAAGGTAAAAACATGCATCTTTCCTAGAAGATGGTACCCCCCCTAGTAATGAGCAGTGATGCTCAGCTGAGGGTGGTATACACTTCCAAGTACAAAGTATTTTAGAAATTGATCAAAATTTAGTGATTAATGCTGATGCCGATAGCTGAGCTTTTCTGGCTCAAGACTCTTCCCACACAAAGTAATGGTCACATGTACAATGATTTCTACAGGAGTAAGGTCCTTTGCAAACCATATTGACTTCCTTTCCAAAACACATATATAGAGCAGCCATCCTTTTTTCTTCCAAATTTTACACATTTCTGTGGAGAGAAGCTGAGAAAGTAAACATGTGACAGATGCTTGTCACCTTCTTTCATCCTGAAGGAGCTCAGTTACATGACAGATATGTCAGAAGAAACTATACAGCATAGAAATGGTTTGTGAATCCTATTTCTGTGGTTTTGCCATATGGCCATGGTTCTTTTTAATGATGTTAAGTGAAAGGTAAATGCAACAGAAATAGATAACCAAGTATTTTGTTTACTGCATGGAAGCTTTATTTCCACAATTGTGTACAACTGCTGAAGTGCTTAAATGACACGTAGATCTTTGTGCCCTGCAGTTGGTTTTGAGTTATCAGGGAGATACTGGGACTGCAGGGAAAAATTTCCAGAATTGTTGTCAGCTATTCAAAATACTAAGAAACAGGGTACCAGAAATCAGTCCTGTGTTTATAGATTTTATATCTTTTGCTTATTTTAGGGTGATATTTGACTGTCAAAATAGATACTGCGTCAGGGAAAGGCATTCATCCAGGGAAAGGGAGGTGTTTTCAGGACATCTTTGGATTACTTTAGATTGCCAGAATGATGCCTGTGAGATTGGCAACAAATGCAGCTCATAGATGCTTGTACGCTCCTCTGTAATGTCCAGAAAAGGACTAAGTGAGGAACTTTCTCAATTTCAGAGAAAGTTCCTCAGAATTTTTCATATGTTAAGAAAACATTACACTCTTAGACAGAAGGAGATAATGTCTTCACTTGTCCTGATTGTAATGATGGATTTCCTTTGGAGTGTGTGTGTTGTTTTAATTTTCCAGGGACATTTCTAACTATAAATAATTATCTTCAAATTAAATATAATATATTCCACTTTGGAAACGTGAAATGCATATTATTATCTTATAGCCTGTACTGAGTCTTTTACAAGCACTGTAATAGATGATTTTCCATATTGCTAATTATTTGAGCTTCATCTTCATAGCTTTTTTTTTCCTCCTGTCACTTCTCTTAGTTTTTTATGAGTAGCATAATTTTTATTTTTTTTTTAATACATGCCTTGAAATTTTCTCACCATATGGGGGTGTTTGGTTTTCATAGTTCATTAAAATCTATTTTAAAATTCTATTTGGAGAAGGCAGCAAAGACTTGGCTGGGGTTTTTTTTAACCAAAGATGAACTCATTTGCATTTAGGGTTACATTATTGCACATCATTTAATGCAATACAGAAGTTAAATTGAGCATAAAATACTTAGATAGAGTATGCTACTGTCCTCCATTGTATTTTAGGGAATGGAAACAAAGTGACTTTAAAGCTGTCTTACGTAAGGGAAAATAACACAGCTTTGGTCTTTTTATCTAGTCAATCTAATACCAGTACACTGATCTCTAGCTCTAGTTTTCAAAAATTCTCATGGGGTGGAGTTGGATATAGCTGGATTTGAGAGATGAATATAACCCTGAAGCCAAAATGACAAAATCAATAATAATTTCAAATACATTTTTGGAAAAGATACAGAGCAGGTCGGGTTCCAGTGTGCAGACAGAATAGGCAGTGGTTCTGTTTCCATATATTACCAGCAGAGCTGGCAGCAGGGTTGCAAGGTGCCTCCCACTACAAGATCCTGTTCTTGCAATTTGGCCACTTTTTCACTGTTTTCACTGAATTTGCCATGCTGAGAGCATGCTTCTGGCTGATTTTTAAATTGAAATGGATCAAACCTCTCTGACATTGTATTTGGGGGGAAATACATAGCACATATTAACTAGCTTTTCTAAGTGATACACAAGCAGTCCTGCCCTTTGGATTGGGAGCTCAACATTTGAGGCTTGTCCTGGCAGTAAGGAGTGCCATTTGTGACCTGCTACAAGATAAAACATATCGCTGAGCCTTGAAAAATCTCAGTTGAAACTCACTTAGTAAAGGCTTATTACTGTTTGACTGCAAGCTTGTGCACATTGGCTGTGCAGAATTTCCCTCACACTGTTCATCTTTGGTTCTGGGCTGCTTTGGGCACTCCTGAGCTGATGCTTAACGGTGTGGGTTTTCTTGCAATCACCCGTCCTAGGTGCTAGAGGAACATTATGATTATTTCAAAGCCAGGCACCAACTGAAAACCACAGTTGTCTCCCCTGTCCTCTTACACCCTCTACTGGTGCCCAGTACAAAATGAGTAAAGAAACAGCCCCTTCTTCTCTGGAGACATGGATACAAGACAGTTTTAAAGAAGAGGGCATTGCAGAAATCAGTCATAGGGACACAGGAATGAATGTAGGTAAAGAGGGCAAACCCATTGAGAGCATGAATCTCCACTGTCCTCTGGAGTGTTGTACTGAATTCTTTTTTCTTCCATCAGTAAATGTCTTAAACTCCTTTGCAAACTGTGGATGCCGTGCCTAAGAAAGCATAGGAACAATCCACAGAAAGAATGGAAATCTGTGATTAATTATTCTATTTATTCAAGTAGTTGATAGTGAAAAAGTTCTAACCCTGCTAATGATCCAAGGTGAAGTTTTATATTGTTTTCTATAGTGGCATCTCCATTTTGAAGTTTTCCTAAGAGCTCTCACATCCTTAAGAAACTACACCAAAAAAATTTTTACTTGAAAGGAGGGCTGAAAAATGCCATGCTTAAAAGCAAAGAATGGAGGCTGATTAGGCAGTGCTAATGAAGTCCTCTTATCCATGTTTGTTATGGTATGGACTTCAATTCTTTGTGTTTATTATGGTACAGACTTTGATTACTTGCTCACATATATTTTTCCAGTGACACATTCAATTAGAACAACATCTCATCTCAAAAACATGCTAGTTTTATATTTGTACAGCTGTAAGACTGTTTAAAACCTAGATACATGTGTGCCTTCCTTAGTGGAAGCATACATCCTGAAATAGGGAAATTGCTTCTTCATCTCCTTTGTACTGAAGGAATTGTGCTGAACATAGAATATATAAGCAGATTAAGTTGTGCAAATTCGTACAGTCTTTCTTACCATTGGGTAAAGAATATGCCTTGTGTTTTCCCTCAGGTTTTATTTCGATACCTTCCCTGTATTGTCTGTAGAGATCCATTGTGATAAAGAGCTGCAGGAGCTCCCCCTAGTGCAGCAAGTCATATCCAAAAACCCACATGGATCGAGTTTGTGAAGCTTGCAGGCTGAAACATCCCCTTTATGTTTTTCATATAATGACTCTAAATCCTCAAAACTGGAAGCTTATTGGATGTCATTTATTTGATCATATTTTGTATTGTGAAGCTCCTATAGGATGTTGATCCTATAGGATCACCTTGAGTACCGTGTCCAGTTTTGGGCCCCTGAATTCAAGAGAGGTGTTGAAGTACTGAAGCCTGTCCAGAGAAGGGCTGCGAAGCTGGTGAGGGGCGTGGAGCACAGCTCTATGAGGGGAGGCTGAGGGAGCTGGGGTTGTTTAGCCTGGAGAAGAGGAGGCTCAGGGGTGACCTCATTGCTCTCTACAGCTACCTGAAAGGAGGTGGTAACCAGGTGGGGGTTTGGTCTCTTCTCCCAGGCAACCAGCAACAGAATGAGGGGACACAGTCTCAAGTTGTGCTGGGGGAGGTATAGGCTAGATATTAGGAGGAAGTTCTTCACAGAGAGAGTGATTTGCCATTGGAATGGGCTGCCCAGGGAGGTGGTGGAATCACCGTCCCTGGAGGTGTTCAAGAAAAGACTGGATGGGGCACTTAGTGACGTGGTCTAGTTGATTGAATAGGGCTGGGTGATAGGTTGGACTGGATGATCTTGGAGGTCTCTTCCAACCTGGCTGATTCTGTGATTCTATGATGTGCTGAAATGCTCATCTGAATATCACCCTTTCATCCATCTTCTTCCTATTTAACTTGGTGTGATTAAATGTAGATTTCTTTATTGAATTTTCAATAAGGCTTAGTTGTGTGCTAATTTTTGTGCATTTAAATAATTGGAGTATCCTCTCTAACATTCACATGAAAACTGTTGTAACAGAACTGATCTTCTATGTGAATGGTTTATATAACTGTCCAGTAGCATGAGTGCACGAATTCATATCTTTTCCTGGACTCTGTGCCAGAGTCAGGTCTCCTATACAGTATTATCATAGGGTTAAAAAAAGAATTCATGTTGTTTTTGTTTTTCTAAAGTGATTGCATAATATTTCTAAATAGTATCTTCATGCAGTCGTAACTGTACCAATTACTTTTAGGAGCTGCTCTGATATTTTGGCACCAATTTCACATATATGAAAGTAATTTGCTTGCAGTTCTGTTCAAGTTCTTCATTTTACTGTAAGTGGAAGTGCTCCAGCTTCAACAATTATGACAGCCTGTAACAATTTGGCTAGTGCAGAGGCTGTGCATATAGTCCCTGGCAATGAGTCACATTGTGACAGCATATGGCAAGAGAGATAACAAAGACAGGAGTGTGAGATGAGTAGGAGTCTGTGAAAAATGCTTTTTTCAGATGTTTGTAATGAACTTCATCATGAAAAATATGAAGGTCTTTATCATCAGAGCTCTTAAATGTAAACAAAATTCTTAGTAAGTCTGCTAGCTTACATAAATAGTCTTTGAATAAACTAAATTGTTGCGGAACCACCAGGGAAGGTGTTCCTTCCTGCAGTTCCAGCCATATGGAGGCGAAACAGCTGTGAACTTCCCTTCCAAATGCCAGTGTGCATAGCAATGCCCCAAAATAAAACAGGCACCACCCCATCTTCTGTTACTCAATTCAGCTACCTGATAATCTATGAAATATCAATGACCTATGATTTCATTGTGTATTCTGAATTCTGGAGACCCTAGTGGCAATTTCTGCTTGAAACAATTTCTTCTCTTGTTTCTAATCATATATTTGAGCTGACGAATACAGAACTAGCCAGAGCAATCCCAATATGAAACCTGCAAATGTGATTAGTGATTCTCATTTATCTATTACTAAACAGGAATGAGTAGCATTGTGGAGTAAAAGAATGGAATCCTTGGTCTGGATTGATGTGTATTTATCAGTGTATATGTCCAAATAACTCAATTTCTCTTCAGTGCATATTTGATCCAGTTCAAGGATCCCTGGTCCTTAAAGGCTTTCTATGTTTTTGAAGAAAAACTATGGTCCCTTCTTTCTACAATGAGTTTTCATTGTGGTGGTTCTAAGAACTGCTGTAAGGAACAATAGAGCTGTCTACAATGATAGTGAGATTGCTAAGAGATGGGAGCAAGACTGATCTTCATAGATGAGTTAACCTTTTTGCAGAAAAGCGCATAATTTTGCAAACTACAGGTGCTAAAGGAATATTCTTATTTTAAATTTTACCGTCATTTTTTAAAAGTTTAAATATATGTAGGTATACTTCATTTTTCAAATATAAACGAAGAGCCACGTTTGTCTTGGAAGAAGACTAACAATGGGAGAAGTAGAGAATGTGTCCAATAGCAACAGCACAAATGAATTACCAGTACCTGAAGATAGAGCCTCCGTTTCCTGTCATAGCTGCAAAACATTCCAGAAGCAAGAACTGCTGTTTGCTCAGTAGTGGAAAAGCATCTCTGTTCGTCTTTAAGTGCCTCAATGACTTTCTAATTGAAATCAAGCTCTAAAGTGGGGTTTATTATGAGAGAGGAGTGAAAAAATGAAGCATGAGAGAGATGGGAGAGAGAGATCTCTGTTACAAGCAAAACAATTCATATGCTTGACTCGATGTTAGAGCTAAACTGGATGAATTTTTAGTTCCATGACTTTGACATCTGAGTATTAATATGTATGATCTCCATAGTATTCATCTGAATGAGGAATCTTTTCAAGCAGTTATCGTTGTTATTTTGGTGCTTTCCACTTCTCTTGGTTTTTGTTTAATTTTTATGTTAGCTTTTATTGCAATTTATATGTATCCTAAAGCCTTGCAATTTTTGTTCATGAGACAAAGGAGGGACGAAGGGCTCTACTACAGAGAGCTTGCAGCCACTGAAAAAGGTGGAGTGATTGTCAGACAAAATGATTCTGAACATTGTAATGCCTGGGGTTCAAATGTGTTCATACATGTCAAATGAGTTTTCTTTCAGGAGGTTATTGTGATCAGTCCTTGGTGTGATAATCCTAACAGATAGTGTGATTGGGAGGCAAAGGTTCCAAAATCAGTAGACAAATGAGAAACTAAGTGATAGGTATTTATATGTCAATCTTGTAATTTGAAGGGGATCTTAAACTGTTTACCCTCTTAAGAGCAGCAGCATAAACAAGAACTCACCTCCTCCCTAACAAACTTTTTCTCAACCAGAAGATTACAGAAGTGCTTGGGTCAGCTTAGGAAAGGCAGTTTGAAGAGACATTTTTCCTTTCTTGACTCTTCTTGCCTAGCTGAATGTGTATTGCTTTTATAATTTAGATAAATAAAATAAATAATGGGTAAATAACAGAAACTGCTAGAAACTGGTAGAATTTGTAAAATACTCAATACTGTGAAGTAAGTGTGGAGTCTTCTTTCAGTAGGACCATCACTCTCGGGTCCAGTTGTCTGGGGAAACTGGCCTAACCTGACAGAGCTGGCAAAGGCAGTCTGACATTAAGGACTGCAGAGCCACATTTCATGGCTCTTGCTTCACGGTTGTATCTTCTGTGTGATTCTGTCCCAACCCGTAAAAAAACACACACATCTGCTTCATTTATCTCTTGCAGCTGAAAGACAGAGAGAGTGGGTAATTATATGAGGAAAAAAAAGATAGTCTTTTTCAAGGTTCATGTCTTCAGACAAGTCAAGCGAATAAAGTAACACATTTGGCATTTATATTTGAAACAGCAAAATGAATTTTTTTGAATCTTGTAATTATTTTCTCAAGTTTGGCAGAAAAATTGGATCTAGGATCTTAAAATCAGATTCTTTCTTGTCACTCATCATCTCTGCAATCATGCAGCATTTTGACTACCTGTCCTACAGTGCATATTGGAAATTGGTATTCCACAAAGTCAATTATAGTTCTGAGTCAGTAAGAAGTAATCAATTTGTCTGATCTGATCGTCTAGTGCCATCTTTTTTTAGCTGTGTACAGATGACAAAAATTTGAGAGGTTAATAAATAGTGGAGAAAAGCTGTCCAGTGATTTTGTTCTTTTTGTGTTAGCTAGTCAAGAACTAGAGGCCCATTGTGCTGGCTCCATGCAAAGAGCACCACCACCAAAGCTATCGTTCAGTTTATGGTGTCATTTAGAGCTGTTCTGAGTTAGAATTGCTGAGACAAAAACAGCAGAGCCGAAAATGTGCTTAGGACTATTATCTTCAGTGATGGCAAAGAGGCAAGTGCTCTTTAGGTATTTAAAGATTTATGATTTATGACTTTTCATTATTTATTTTTCGGTAAACTTCCTTCTGGAAGAAAGCATGGCACAAGATTGTGAACATGTTTGATCTTTGTGTGTTTTATCATCAGTGATGCAGCTGTCTTAAAATTAAAGATAGCAGTTAGTAACAAAATACAAATACATACTGACTAGTAGAGAAACAAAAAGAATACATAATTTAGGTTCTAAAATTAAAAAAAAAAATTAAAATCTTACTTCCAATACCAATTACTACATTGCTTCTAATTAGGGTTACTCAGGCACAATTGCTTTCATCTTAGGAAAAAAAAATATTAAAAATTTGTGTAATACCCTTAAATTCAAGCTAGATGGAGAAAGAGCCAGTAGCTTGACAGCGAAGAATTGTGATTAAGTCTTCATAAACCTCCTAGTACTGCTTTGTCCATCCTCACTCTCTAAAGTAGCTGACTTCAAATGCATGAAACTAAGGGGAGTGAAGAAACATCTCTCATGCCACTCTTTCCTTGCAACCTTTTGCACAATGGCTTAGATGGTTACTTTCACTCAAACCCATTTTCTGACTCAGCCTACCTCAGAGCCACAGGAGGGGCAACAATGATACTAGGAGCAGAGGGTGATTGTGCAACAGAAAAGTGGTGGAGGCATCAGCTCTTAGAGCAGAGCACATTTGGGCTCCAGGAGAACTACAAGGCTGTAGTTACAGCAGTTCCCACTGACCTACACTGGGACTGCAGGGCACCTATCCTCCCCCATGTCCCTTCTCCCTCCTTTCTCTCCTCCATCATACTGACACTTTTGTGTGGCTGGTGGTAAGGGAGAAATGTCATGAACATGTAAATCTTTACTCTGTGCTTAATTTTCTGCTGTTTTGGGTGAAAATTGGCTGCCTGGCCAGGACCAGCACAGTCGGCAGAAAAGAGCCTGGATGTGAGATTTAAGGAAGGGATGGACCACAGTGGTCCTTTTAGAGGCTGCTGTGAACCGTCTGCAGCCTTAAATGTCTAACCTCCAGGCAAATCACTACCAGGTCTGTCGGTTATGGACGGAGGCTCTCCTGCCCCAAACCTGGCATTTCTGCAAGGCCACATCAGCTGCAGGGGAAGCAGAGGGACAGCCGGCAGTGGGGGTCATCTTGTGAGGCCACCTTGCAGCTCTGTTGCCCTTCACTGTTAAATTGCTAATGAATCTATATGATTTCTATCTTCCATGTTTAAGTGTAGACTTTTGTATCACAGTATCACAGTATCACAGTATCACAGTATAGCAAGGTTGGAAGAGACCTCAAAGATCATCAAGTCCAACCCACTACCACAGACCTCAAGACTAGACCATGGCACCAAGTGCCACGTCCAAACCTGCCTTGAACACCTCCAGGGACGGTGACTCCACCACCTCCCTGGGCAGCCC